>RBVU03000084.1:0-27884 GCA_004115045.4 Sinella curviseta
AAAAAATGTTAACCGGACACTTTGGTGAAGAACTTGAAAACTGTAGTTTGCAGGTTTTAATCCAGTTCTAGTTTCCAACGTGTATAAAGCTGAAAGAAACTGTGTGCAATGAATTTTTATACCAGCTGGTAACCATAATTCGGGATGTACAACAGAAGTAAAAATGGTACATTTCATGTGGTTCCTTACCCTTGAATTGAGTAACGCACTGTAAGTCATTGCCAGTGTGATTACAAGATTGGGAAAACAATAGTGGGTCTTCATGTCTATTGATGTGCATGTCAATCTCATTCGGTGCCATATTGCACGGTTGCTTGAAGTGAGCATAATGAAAATCATATCTGGTACGATACACCATTCATTGAAATACGAATTGCTCTTGTATGTACTGACCAAAAATATATATTCGTCCTTAGGAAAATTGAAGGTCATAAATCGCTGACGTTCAATTCAATATTACGAGGAATATCAGCGCTTAAAAAACTAAGTACGAGATGCATACATTAGCATCAATGAAACTACATGTAACTTTGCTCGAAATAGATTCTGGTCAAGAGTCCCAGTGGTTAAGTGGTAAGATGCTGCTCTCGCTGCTGTTACGCTGTAACGCTCATTCACCAATTTGCTTGCAGTAAACCACTGCTGAACAAACTGTGGTGACTACTAGACAACAACTGCATCAAGGAAAAGTTGCATAATCGTTACATATAGCCACATTTATGTATAGTATTGGCTTATCACTTTGTATTCACGCCGCAATGGATGCCAAGGCTCAAAGGAAAAATATGTATAGTCTTATGTTTGTTACAGTTACCAATACTTGTCGTTGCGGTTAGTGAGAATGTGCTTACTCAATAAGGTGAAAATGAATAACCAGATTAAAAATATTCACGAAAAATCAGTAGTGATTGTGCAAACGGTCTGATTTCCACAAGTTTGCCGCGAGTTACATAACAATGCAATTATAAGATTGGAGGTGGTTTTCATGCGTTTTTTGATGTTTGTGGTAATTTTATTTTCAATTTTCTAGCAACTTAGATTGATGAACAGTTAATGCTTCTTGTAGTAACTCTTTAAGAAAACATTGTAAAATTCCTTCGTATTTCCGAAACCAATTATTTATGTGAAATATTCACGACAACAGTTCTACATGAGTGCGATTCAAATTCCGATGGAAATACGACGCCGCATCAAAATGAAGACGGCACAATAATTGGATCAGCTTCAACTTTAAATACTTGCACATTAAGCACAAATAAATGAACACCAGAATCGCGTACAACCCCAACAATCCAAATGAAGCGAAACCTGCCGAACTCCACATATCAATCGGCTTAGGATAGCTGAATCCTCGAACTGGTTGAATGGACAAATTCCGTAACGTTCCATGATTCCGTTGAAACTTTTTCATTCGTATAGCAAGTCCTCCTTCTATCCATCTTCTAGCATCCCTATACCAGCTATCTCCCACCGCATTCCACATCCTCCAGCTCTCCCTCAACTTCAGATCCAACCTGTCATGCGCTGGGGAGGATTTACACACAATGTCCGTCCCCAATATAAACGTTGGCTCATTCCACAAACCCTCCTTGAAGATATCGTCCGTCTGACTAAACACAAGTACTTTTGATGCCACCATTTTTCGAACCATGTAACTATCGCCTGTATAGTCGCTGTCGCCGAAGAGTAAATTTTTATCTTTGCCAAATGTCAACTTGTTCCAAAATTGCTCTCCACGATGTTTTCCCAACATACCATACAGGGTGGCACGAAACGGCCCCACGAATTTCTCTACCGCCCACACTCGAAAGCCCTTACCAACCAAATATTTGACTTGCGGAAACTCGCCAACATCTATACATTTGGTGGAAATATTTGCTTGCCAGCATATAGAAAAGAGCAATATGGGTACTAGGTAAATTGATGCACTTCTTCTGCTTCGTGCAAAATATCCTGTCGGTATTCCCATTAGAGGCCATACCAGATCCATGAACGACACATTTACATGGTCCGTGAAAACGATAATCGATATTGCAGCAAATAGGCAAACCCACACACTTACGGAAACAGATGTCACAACACTAAAGTCAACCCTTGACAACTTTCGACTTGGGAGACACCCAGCCAGCTTCCAATCCGTATCGTCACTCCAAACCAAGAATCCTCTTGTCTGAGCTATTGTGTTTGGTGCAGCAGCGCTCATGTATAAATCTCCCATTGCTATTTTGACAAGCGAGTTGGCCCGGTTCAATTGAGCATCTGTCAAACCGTGATGCCTTCCTGCCACAAACGTAAGGTTGTACCGTCTCCATAACGGCGTAATTGTATAAAACTCAACTAAGCAAAATTTTAAACTGTCGTAATAAATCCGCCGGTGCGCAAGTCTATCGGAAAGTTGAAGGCAAACGTTGCTATCTTCATCCGAGCCAAATCGTTGTGGTATGGACAGTATGACATGTTCTTTGTGACCGTTTTTATTGATATCCCAAATATTACCTAAGAGTTCACTGTATCCGATTTTGATACTTTGCACAAAATGTTCAGCTAGTTCCGATGGGCAGTACTAACAGTGCATCCATATATTTTGCCTAGGATCCGTCCAAGAAACGAATACCAATGGCGCACTAAACATTTCACTTGCGTCAAGCGATTCCCGATCCGCTGAAAATGTCACCATGATTTCGGCGGAGGCAAAGTATATTGCGTTGACATCAGATCCGAATCCCGAGTTGTAAATTGCTGATGTGGTTTCCTCAAACGTGTTGGACAGTATCAGGAATGCAATGCAAGTGGAGTTTCGAAATTTCCTAACAAATCGGAGATACTTTGACTTGATTGATATTTCCGACTCCAAGTCTTGCAAATCATCCAGATTGAATATGAAGTCTAATTTGTCGATAGTGTAAGAAACCCAAGAAACTTTTAAGTCCTGGTTATTTAATTGATACAGTTCATCTATATCAAGAGATGAGAGCGCAAGTGATGTTGTGGTATTTTGTTCTGATTTCAGAACACCTACAAAGCAGTGATCTTCCACAAGAAACGGCAAGTTGGTAACTGCCAAGGAACCCCAATGTTGCAATGCTAGAATGAACAGGTGTAAGAAACTCATTGTGGCATCAAGATTTCAAGGATTTCTAATATTAAATTATTTAACGAAAGTGTTGGATATTTAATACGTTCGTATCACAATATACCACAATATGTGACTTCTTTTAGTACGTTGATATTATATCTCAATATGCTTTGACAGCAGCTACCAATAAATGTTAATTTTTTAAAAAAAAGTAGAACATCAGTACAATCACCGCTTCTTGAGACTCCATATCTGAAATGATAAAACGTTCATATAGTTCGTCGCACTTGCAAGTATAAAGAGATGTCAGAAAAATAGGTGTACCTCCCAGAGCTTAAGTGCTCGATTTGCCACTAAATTATGCACAACATTCGACACGGATACGTAAGCAGTCGGTTTACTTAGAGAATATCGGAGTGATATTGTGAGCAAGGATGAAGTAGCGGAATGGTTCCACTAAACAACAAAGCAACAAACACGCAACAGCATAACAAGCAACAATTATATTTTGGTTTCAAGGCTGTATCATTTCATGATATATCGACATAAGGTGTAATCAAAATTTCCGTAGAAACTTGTAGTAAGAAATATATATTATTTTGTTCGAACGGCGACGATTCGCGGCATTGTAATATGTGTGTGAAATGCTTTCGGTATATCATGGATTAGCCAAAGTTCAGTTGGGTAGATGTTTGGAATATTCCAAAATGTGGGAGTGGTATTTCGCAAAGCCACTGATCGATAGTAGGTATATAATTATATTTAAGCTGGAATGATATTGCGTTATAATGCAGGACGTATTACTAGGCGTTACGTTAGATTATTTCTTGCCAATCCTCTTGGCACGTGCAAGTTAAAGATATGTTACACATGAATCTGCTGTATTTTACATGAAGTGATGGCAGCAAATTTCATTACAACGTTTAAGGTTGATAGTCTGTGCGTAACTATTACACTCAAAAACAGGATACTCAAGCCATTTTATCAATATGATCCACAACATGTTTAATCTTCATATTAAAGGTGATGTTTTATGTGTAACTCTAAATTCTATATTATGCAGTTGGAAAAATCCTATCACTTCAAAGATGCATTACAAATTAATTCTAAGAATATAACAAAATGCATATTTCCAAATTACTGCATTCGTTGCCTGAACAAACTGTTCACGAAATCATTTCGTTTGCATTACTGTTGCTTCCAATTACACATCATTGCGATTAGGCTGCTCGCAGACATTATTGCATGTGTAATCCATTTTACTCGACGATATTCATATCAACGCTTCTTTACTATCCTGCAAAGCCTGCAAAGGTAGTTTGATTAAACTTACGATAACAAAATTTTCAAAAATGGGACAGATACGCTCGTTTCAATGACCAAAGCTTCTTTCCTAAAAAATGAATGCTTTACATTGAGCAGAAGAGTTCATTTGCATTTTTTTGGTGAGGACGTTTTGGTCCTCACCAAAAGGATAACTTAGAACGTTGGTATAAAACAAGATCAAGTGATTAAATATTTATTTACAGGACTTGGAAGACAACGAGCCGGTACACGATGAAATGCTAATGATCCTACCCAACAATGGTTCAAGTGGGAGGAGATACGATGCGGCCCCACACCCTATACCGAAATTGATCTGCGCAATATCTATTAATTTGTAATGAACTATAAATACATAGTCAATTACTCAATAATTCATCAGCGTTTTCCATATTCAAGGCCTGGTTAATGGGAATGAATGCCTATATATTAATTTTAAAGTATGTCACATGTTACCTAAAATGTATTGATGAATAAGTATCTGGAAATCACAATATCGATATATTTCACATTTTTTATTGGAACAACGCTTAATTGATAAAATAGCACAAAATATACTTCTATAAACATACCGTTCGTGGCTATATATTCCTTTGGACTGTTGTTTTCGATATTATATAGCGATATTACTTTTTCGATGGTAATAATACCGTTGTGGTCTGTTTACCTAATGCATAATCTGTTTCCACAAATAGACATTTCATTCCTCATACATGACGCAATTTAAAACTCTTTAATATGACAATTTGGACAGCCATGATTTACATCATTGCAACAAGAATACTAACGATAACCAATTTTTTAAACTGCTTGTTTGAATATGTTAAAGCTTATGCTTACGGTAATATGGCAGTTCGAACGGGACCCAGTATTTGCAAACATTACATGTTAACACGATACTAATCACGTTTGAAAAGGTCAGATGGACACATGACAAAAAATTAATACATGGACGTAAAGCTTAAAGAAAGAAATGACCCGTGACAAGCACTCCATGTATTACAACTATGTATTACAAAGCATGTTTATTACAATGTATAAATGTAAATATTTAAAACATTTCCCCAAAAGCTCTTACCGCCCGTTTTACATGATGTTGTCACTACACAGCTAAGACTAAAAATTGGTATCTATTTATAACATATATACCTGACAGGATCCATGCCATGCATTTCGCAACAAACTAGTAAGTACAACACAAATAACTCTAAAACCACTTTTCTGAAGCGAGACGAAACCCAAAAGCGAATTTGTGCAGTCGACCAGGACAAAAATATCCATGTGTACGTGCACTTCCTCTATAACGTAAAGACAACAAGTATAATTAGAGCGAATTTTGGTTCGGTACAATCTATCTTTATTTGCATGTGACCATGCATACATGTCCTGTGTACGGTCCTCAACATCATCATCACCTTTCGTGTGATCAACTATAAACATCTTTAGATGCCATTTATCATGGTAGCGTTCATAGAAAATCGGCGTTCATGGTGGAGACGTTAGTGTTGGCTAGTGCAAACTTTATATTTAAAAATACGTGAAGCAACGTAACTAAAATCGCCGGCTGATGGATTTCGGCTAGAAGTTTATCGAACCTTCACATGTAGAGATATAATTTTTTGTTCGCATGCAGAGTTGCTGATTTTTCAGGCATAAAAGTGTATGTGGCATTAACTGGCTTACATGCTTCGTGACTGAAACTTCTGGTAAGTTACCCTACATTATTCTATCGTAACCTACATCGTAAATTCATGATTGAAGCTTAACATTGAATAAATTTAACTATGAGTATTGTTTGACAATACCCAAAAATTTATGTTGTGAAACTAGGAAATAAGCTACAATGGAAAATCATGCAACAATACCAAAGCATGTGAAACACAGTGCATTTTTATTTCCAACGGGCGGAGAATACAAGTGCGAGCTTTGCCACAAATCGTTCAAGTATCCTTCCGACCTTGACAAACATTCCCGACTACATACTGGTGAGAAGCCGTACACGTGTGGCCAGTGTCGCAAATCTTTCCACTGCTCGTCACAGCTGGCCTCACATGGATGTCACATCCATTCCAACTTTACACCCTACAAGTGCCAAACCTGCAACGTCAGCTTTCAGAAACTTGGGTCGCTTACTGCTCACCGTTCAAAGCATACTACAGAGAGGCCACAAACATGCCAAATGTGTCGAAAGACGTTTCGGACGATGAAAGGTGTTCATGAGCACACTCGTCACCACACAGGTGGAAACTCTTTCCAGTGCACAAATTGTCAAAAGTCGTTCGACTCTAAAAACTCCCATAATTGGCATAGGAACAGAAAACATTTGAAGCTGCAAACTACCAAGCTATATGAGTGTATATTCTGTCAAAAGTCTTGCGAAAGGCGACAGAATCTCGAAGTCCATCTGCTTTCTCATGTCAAGGAGAAGTCCTTCCACTGCGACACTTGTGACAAGGAATATGCAAGCAGCAGTAAGCTGAAGCGTCATCAAGAAATTAAACATGGTATTGGATTAAGCCACAGCTGCCCAATTTGTGACAAGAAATTTCCCTGCGTTAGCTACTTGAAAACCCATTTGAAGATTCATAATAATGTTCAACCTTACTCTTGCTCATACTGCGGCAAGGGTTTCAGAGAAAAAGTGAACCTCAATAACCATATAAAGCATGTGCACGTGCAGGTTCGAAATCACAAATGTAATATCTGTCAGAAGGCATTTTCAGGCGCAGCTGGACTGCAGAACCACATACGCACGCATACAAACGAGCGTCCGTATTCATGCGCAAGGTGCGTGAAACGCTTTACATCTTCTAAACATTTAAGCCGGCACATGATGACACACACAGGCGAAAGGCCGTACAAATGCTCTCAGTGCTCAATGTGTTTTAGCATTCCACAAACTCTGAAAAGACATCAATTTGTGCACACAACCGTTAAAGCCGTTCCGTGCAGCCAGTGCACTGCATTATTTAAAACGGAGGCTCAACTCAAATCACATTTCAAAATACTCCATTCGAATAGGCAGTCGGAGAAGTATGTATGTGCATTTTGTAATGAAAACAGATTTCCTTCATCAACCTATTTCACTATCCATCTTATCAAGCATATACAAGAAAAACCGTATATATGTGAGGTATGTGGGAGAGAGTACCCCTCTCAAACAGCATTAGCAAGCCACTGTAGGAGCAAAATGCATCATTAAGCTAGCTTGATTTCGTGACCAAAAAGGAGAAGATGCAACATGAAAGCCGTTATAATTAGGTTGCTCGTTGATCTTTCTTAGTGTCGCCAATCAATGGCAGAATAAAATGACATTCTACAGTTTAGCTTAAACTCCTTAAATTGGAGGTGCGTTAATCATGGGAGCAAGCTGAATTCAGTTGGAATCCAATATTACCAGTTACGCGTATTTAAGTTGTTTTCGTAGAGCGAGTAGTGGTCAGTGAGGCTAGACGTTGTACCAGACGAATAAATGCCATTGGCAAATATGGTAGTAGGTTTCATTTCCTTCAACGCAAATTTATGTATTGACTAGTTTCCTTGCATTGTATTCAACATGGATGTTAATATTAGATAGCTTGTAAAACATACAGTGCTAAATTAAGCTGAAGTGATAAATTTGTATACAGTTATTAATGCTGGTAAAATTTAAGTATGAACAATGTATGGAAATACAATATTATTAAACATGTTTCATTTTTTAAATTTGATAAGAATTTATTGTTTTATATAATGAAAATGTAAGGATAATTATTTGTTTATTCATTGCAATATTCATTAGAGAGCCCTTCAAATTATTATTAAGGCAGTTACTTCTGCCACTACATTTATTTGTTACATTAGTACATGTCAGGACTTACATAGCATTATTATACAAAACAGTGTCAAAAACCAAATCTTAGTCAACATTTTCTTCATTTTTGTCAGAGTTATTTTCAATAATTTGATATTGGATTAAATATTTGTACAATGTTTTAGAAAAACACTTTCACTAGTAATAGCATTTCGTTAATCTTAGAAGTTGTGTTTAAGACAAATATTCTCGTTCAATGAGTGTCTTAAATCATGAGTAAAATGGAATACCCGTCATATTGAACATGATTATTTAAAAATAGAATGTAGCAGCCCATCAACCAAAACAATTTTTTGTACGTGCTTGCATGCATGAAAGAAGGTTTTTCGCCTCTAAAATGTGTCGTAAGTAACTACCTGAATTGGGGGACCATTTTTAAAAGTTAAGGTTCACGCATGTAATTAAATATCAATAGCCTAACAACGGAATGCTTAGCTAGATGATTTACGCTTTCCTTATGCTTCATTTGAAACCCATATTCATGAACACAAAATCCACGTATCGCAGAACATAGGGCTACCCGACCAGATACATGAAGAATATGATAGAATTGGATGTTAACATAGAAATTGACAACGAGTGAAGAATATTTTTAGAAAATCCATTGTTGCTTTTAATGAATAGAATTAAAGTAGAGAGTACCTGTCACTACATGGGTAAAGTGCACATGGGTTCCTCATGTAGCATCCACGTACTAAAGCAGTACACGATGGACGCTACTTTTAGGATATTGTACCTGCTGATTGTGGTATGTAAGTTCCTTCTACGTGCTACAGTATTCATGGGAGTCGCCAAGAATGCTTTTAGCATTGATAATGTTAGTTCAGTTGTTATAACCCTCGTTACTCGTAACAAAAATACTACACCACTTATTTTAGTACGTTTGTGGCACATTGGACAGCACCGTCTTCTTTTTTGTGCAAAAGATCAATTGGTCGAACTACCTTGCCCCAGATTGTTTCTTGTTAACGATTTTTTTATTTCACGGATGGATGAAGGCAGTTAGTCCAATCAAATCGTGAATTTGGCATTAAAAAGTATATGGTCAAGCACTTCAGTTTAAATAAAGTTGACAAAAATTATTACGTCCCATAAATTACACCACGAATGCATTTTGATAGCCATGTATCCTTGTACAGTATGCGAGCAAATATTTCCATTTAAAGGAAAACTGAGTGCACATCTACGACCAAAGCATGGCAGTGTTCGTTATCAGTGTCAACTATGCAAAAAGCCGTTTACAAACAAAAGGAATTTCGAGGACCATATGCGTGCTCATACTGGAGAACGGCCCTTTCGCTGTACGTCATGCTCCAAGTCTTTCCGGACCAGCGTCGCGCTTCGTTTCCACTTGAAGAATCATTTAGGAGATAGTGTAAAGACGCATAAATGCTCCAAATGTGGCAAAGGTTTTGTAAGCACTTTGCGCCTCACGCAACATATGATTACCCACTCTGACACAAGGCCGTACCAATGTGGAAAATGTACGAAGGCATTTTCGACCAAGGGACGTCTTACTCGACATGAAATTTGCCACACAGGAGACAAGCCTCACTGCTGTCACATCTGCAACAAACGGTACACAACTGCCAGTCATTTACGAAGACATTTGCAGTCACATGAGAGTAACCCTTCAGTTACCTGTCAACATTGTGGGAAGCAGTTTTCAACAAACGACACTTATCGCGCGCACGTAAAAAATTTGCACTCTAATCCTCAACGGGCGCACATGTGTCTGTTTTGCGGAAAGGCATTTCTTACAGAGTTCCATCTCTTTAGACACGTACGTTCCCACATATTTGAAAGGCCGTACAATTGTGATTTGTGTGCTCAAGCGTTCTCCACCAATGACGACAAGTTCATTCACATTAGACGTATGCACACAATGGAGAAACCTTATACATGCGACGTGTGTGGATTGTGTGCATCCACTAACCAACAACTTGGCATTCATCGCAAATCGCATCAACCAAAACGATATGAGTGCCAGCATTGCGGGAAATGGTTTCGAGAGGACAAAGGACTGCAGTGGCACATTCGTAGGACTCATAAAGTGGGACATATTTGAGCGAATGCATGGACATAGTTCCAAACGATGTCACATTATCGGGTGATGAAATTGAAAACATACTGGGAAAACTTGTATTCTGAACATGATGCGAATTGCATTTGTTTGTTTGCTATATATTTATAGCCGTATTTATGTAATATATTTTTGGTATTTTGTATACAGTAGAAAGTTGCTGCTTTAGGTTAGTAAATTGATGTTTATTTGTCTCTTGAAAATTTGAAATGGAATATATGGTATTGGTAGTAACAATTAAACTGTAGTTATGAGCCAACAAGGATATATTAAAGCTTAAATACTTTCTTAATGTTCCAATGTAAATGATCTGACAGTGTAAGCTTGTTATTGGATACCAAATATACCATTATATGAACAACTTGACGAGATAATGATGTAATGATTGCAAATTAAGCAAACGATTTTGATTACGTGACATTAATTGAAAAATAATTTATTTTGATTAAACGAGATTTTTTTAAAATCCACAATCCTGTGACCGTTGAATTGATGGTATTTTCTGTTGGTCTCGAACCATATAGAATTATTACATTAAATATTAATTATGGCCCCAATTATATTGAACTACTCATATTTACTCTACTCTTGTACGTCTTTAGTGTTACTGAACACTACCTGTTATTTTAGGCTGTACTATGTCTAGCCTGAGCCCGCCGGGTGTCCCATACGGGCCACATATTGCCGCGGTCCACATTTTCCACGTAAATGGCTTTTCACGAATTTTAAAATTTTGAACCAAAATCGCAATATAAAGTTAAGTTGCAACTTAACTAGGCATAAAATGACATTCAAACTCATATTTGATCCAATGCGACCATTTTCAGACTAATTTTGTATGCTGTCCTTTCGATTAGCGAACACCTTTTTCTGGACATTTCATATAAAAGTCCCCACAATTCCTATAAAATCCAGTGCAAATTATTGATAATTGGCACAAATAATACTCATATAGGGATGTATTCGATATCAGGTTACCGGGCTCCAGCGAGCTGCTTTAATAAAGTTACAGCACTTTCACCTACTGTCCCCTTCAATTGCGAACGGAGTGTAAATACTAAGTGCACTGTACCTCAGATAAACAGATATAACTGAAATGTAATTACGTATCAAGGCAAGCGATGTTCTACTTGATACATACCATAGAGTAGTTGTAATTAGATTAAAGAAATTATTAATTTACTTTGTTCACTACTACTAGTCAAATGTCGAAGATATCTGGGGTCATAATTAGTAGTTCTCAAAATATTTATAACAAAACAGCACACAAAACGAATAAGTGTCTATCAGCAATTTTAAAATAGTAATTTTCAATGTAAAAATCGCTGGCGCTTTATATGATTAAGCTAGTTGAATATCCAATGCGTTACATCATAATGCAATATACCAATAAATATGGCTGGGGAATATGATTTTAATGTATTATAAGCAAGGATGAACTAACACGTATTACAAATGTTTACAATCTGCAATTTAGAGATGATGATTTGTTAATAATATGGTTACTAATCCTGGCATGTCAATGTCAACAAATAAAACACTTCAATTATTTGTGCACATGCGATAACATTAAACTTTACTGTATGGTTATATTTAGAAGCGTTGGTTAAAATAGCTACATTATTAATTTTAAAATGTATTTAATATTGTATTACTAGACGAAAAAGGTCACTTTGGATGATAAACGATCATGTTACGAAAGCAATAATGCTTAAAATTTTGCACTGTATAATGACCACTTATAGTATTCATCGCACAAGTGTATGTATGTATGAATTTTATTACAACTCTTTCAGGCGTCAGCCTATAGAGCATCATTTCAGAGTAGGATTACATTGATAGTTTTTACATTTGCACATTCATTTTGACATAGACTTTTGACATAACTTTGAGTTCCGTCTTACTGGTAGTAACATATTATCGCATTACAAAAACCATTAGCTTCACAGTATATAATATTATGCTGGTTACATAACGCGTAAAAAATGTAGGCTACTTAAAAGTATGATAACAAAATCTAATAACATCTCTTCATTATAACATATTATCAATAATAATTTTTATCGTTCGTATGCTTCACGTTTAACAAGCTATAAAGTGTATACAGAAGTACACAACAGTTTAACTCTTAACAAAAGAATACGCTTGAAACGCATTGCACACAGCATTGGGTAAAAAATGGGCAGCATCCACTCTTCATTTTATGATTTTATGATTAGTGGGAGAATCTGCTGACAGTAGCAATTTCCATCCAACACATCCTGTCCCTCATTCCAAGCTTTAATGACCGCATTCATTTCTGCTTTTAACTTCTTGACGAATTTGTTAGGTAGTGACCGGCCGAATTTTTCAGGGAGGCGTTTCCAGTTCAGTTGCATAATCTTTCCACATATGCATGAGCATTCCTTAAGTTTCTCCGAATTTTCAGTCCCAATTAGGTACGAAAGCCGCCTCATATCGTCCTCGGAAAAACCATACTGCTCCCCTATTTCGCTTATCCGATTAATCTTCTCCTTTATGTCTTGGGACTCCCAGAACCAATGGCCATCCTCCATCTTTTTGACAATTTCCTCTTTGACCCGAGTTCCTTCCACATCGGTGGTTTGAACATCAAAGGAATTCCGCCGCATCGCCCCTGGTATTTCCTCCGGACCTGGCGACGCCTCTTTACTTGATAGGCTCTGCTTTCTCCTTTCACGCTCAACAACTGGCACGTCATCAGTAATTGACACTTTTTCAGGAAAATCTTTTAACTTGTGACAGTTTTTAAATATAATTCGTCTGTCACTTTTTGAAGACAACGTAACAACTGCCACTTCATGCTTGGACTTTTTTAAAACTTGTACATTTTCAACATGCACATTAACTTGCAACGCTGTTTCGAAGAAACTATTAACAATTTTGGTTGCTTCAGTTTTTCTGACTCCCTTCAGTTTTTTCAATCCATGAATGACAATGTTATTGGCACAATATGGCATTTTTCCATTTGCCCGCTCGATAACCGCACTGCTTTCACGTTCACACGGCTTGTATTTCGAGTGTTTTAACTGTAATTCATGGCCAATTAGCTTATTTAAGCACGTGTCCACCTCACTTTTAATAACCAGTAGATTGCTCTTAAACAGATTTAGGATTTCTAACTGGTTTTCAGTTAATGTATCGCAAGTATTTTTAACGCACGATAAAAAATCTGATATGTTTGACTGACACAAAAAAGTAAAACTTTTATGTGCTTTACCGTCATGCACTTCTGATGCTTGCAGAAACTGACTCATGTTTTTGCTAACGTAGTCTGTGCAATAACGTTGTACTAGTAGACAGCTAATACTGATTGCTGGTTTAATCACTCAGGAGAGTAAATCTCAGAGATGCTTCTCTCGTGACAGCTCAGACGGAACTCTCATCGCACAAGTGGTACTTACTTAAATTACTACATTGTGGTTGTTCGTCATTTAAGCTCCATATAAGAATATATGACGGATATACGCAATCGTTTTACTAAATTAATTTTGTCACCTAGCGTGGCCAGAGACAATAGAACGTTAGTTGGAATGCTGCAACCAGGTAGTTCCAAACAGCCCATTTAACTAGTGATCATATTTTAGAGGTCATTCGAAATTCTTGGTTGTTTATCCTTGATTTTAGAGTTATGCCTTGTAATCTCATCAACAAATTGTTTAAATATGTAAACGTACTGTTTTGGTAAAGATAACAGAAATTGCACGGATCACTGAACCGTTTTAAATTAAATTAAATTCGTTTTATTGAGCATTTAAGTTCATTTTTCATTTCGATGAACGCATGATTAAACACCTTCTCTAATGAAAACATTGTTTTCCGATTACATCCCATTTCATCGCGAAAGAGCGATTACTGTCGTAGATCACTCGTATTACCTTACTATCCGTAACATAAATCGTTTCATGACTATGGTGATGGATCAGTGCCTATGGGTGTGCTGAAGTTACGGTGACCGAGACGAATTGCTCAGATTCTTCGTCGCACAAAACAGGACTATAGTCAACGTAAAATCTACGCTCAGTTACAAAACTCCGCACTCAATATAAGTATATGTTTTGTACGAATATATTTAACATACCAAGTGTTTGTTCATTTTTAAATCATCAAAGTCCTGACGACCTACATTCTCTTATAGACAATTCAGAATACCTGAACGTACACAATTTAATTTCACCGGAAAACAAGTACGGTCCGAAACACATTAGGGTTCGGTTGGTGGATCCGTGGGTCGTGGTTGGTTAATTAATTAAATCAATGCGAGATTAACGAAACAGTAGAATGGTACGAATGGCCACACTGGTGAGCTTAATGTGTTTCTGAATGTCTCTTGGCGTGGTTCCCGGTAGTCTTGATCAATTAATTGGTTCGAAATGTAAGATTATTGAAATGGTTTCGTTGTAACAAACAATACAAAGTTGTTACAGTATAAGTTATATTTGCTTTAAATTCAAGCCAGCAAATCAACAGTTCCTGTCATGTACTGTGCATGTGATAAAACTTCGTATCTTCCGGTGGCACAGACATTTATGACACGCATTCAATACATATTCCGAGGACTATACGTACTAAATCAACAAATGTGTTTTTAACTTTGATTTATCAAAAAGTGCTGATGTGTTTATAAGTAAATATAATGTTGTCGGTATTGACTAGGAAAAATATCGATTAAGTGCAACATAATCTAGTTCAATGTCTATTTGTTTTACCCGGTTGGAAAGAAATCGATATTTTGTGTTAAATACCAGGCTAGTAATACCACACTTATTATGACCTAATATCAACACCCGAGATATGCCCATACATATTGAAGTTTCGCGCAGAGTGCTGAGAACTATTCCGATTAACCCATTTGCAATAACAGGGCACATAAGATGAGCATAAAGGTTTGGTTTCGACTGAAACTACCTGAATATGGTTGTAATATGAACTATATAGAATATGCATGAACGTGTGGAATAATTTTCACTGCAGCAGAAAGTTGTATTGTTTTTATTCTGCGTAATTTCTCGATTCTGTTCTACACGACAGTATGTTAGAAATGTTATTTATACATTTATACAAGGTTAGGCAAGATTCTGACATTTTACAGTTAGTTAAAATTACTGAAAAGCATTTAGTGGGCTCACGATATAATGATGCTTTCCACCAAAGGTGCTACGTGAGTTACGACGCCGCCCCGCACTATTTACTGAAATGGTATCCCGCAATATGTAATAACATATCATGAACTGGTAGTTGCTAAAATTCGTTAAAGGTCATCCAAAATGCAATCATGGATGTATATCTGAAGTTTGCAATTTTAGCATATTTCAGACTTTCTTTTTGAGTCAAGTCTTAGCGGTAAAATATAGCAAAAACAGTATGGTAAAGTATTGTTTGTGACATGACTAGATTATGGACTGGTACCTACGACAAAAAATTCTGAATCACCCTTAATTATTTTATTTAAGTCAAATATATTCGATGAACCTCTTTACAATTGCGACAGCGTGTAAGAATTATAAATTTCCGGCCAAATTGATAGCTTGCGAAGGGAAATACAAGAACAGTTACATCAAATTCCATGATTAATTTAACAGTTTGTAACCGAATTTTGTGACGTATGACGCGAACGAAGCATAATGGCAAAAAATTACCTACAGGTTTTGACAATTCCCCAAACTAGTATACCTTATTGAACATTTGCACATTCCATATTGATAGTATGTTCCCATTTCGTTTCCTTTTTATCAGTTATATGAAAAGTGTACTTATAGATAACAACTCTAACAATTGAAATAGTGATATTCCTACAAGTACCAGCCTAACCTTTCCTGCTTTAACGATTCTTATTTTACTTACACAATCAATTTAAATAGGTATTGAACAAGCCACATCAATTAGAGTTGAGTTTTTTTGGTAAAATTAGTTGAACTTAAGGCTTCAGTTTAACGTTTTATAACATACGTTTGCAACATTTGACACACAGCCACAATGTAGTCAAAAGCTTTTGTCCACCTGCTTGCGATTTCCCAAAAAATGCGACCAGAATTTTCAGTTAGAAAGGAGATTAAAGCTAACAGCATTCCAAAAGGCAATAACAGAAATATAATTGCGACATTTCCATGCATATTTGGTCGCTTTAGTGATGTATCCCTCACCTCAGGAGTGAAACTCATTCTTTCCCGAATGAAATCTAGCCACCAGTTCCATATTCCAGAAGAGACGAACCCTTGCATTCTAGAAATAACATTAGGATGTACGGAGCCGGCGATGTAGAACCCAAGGGAAACATTTGCATAATTTTCCGTACCGACATTCACGATATAATTTGGGTGAGCATGGAACAGTCTAGCAGCGTGCTCGTGTGCAATATGGGCTGGCAATATCAAAGCAGACTTATTGCAGGATTCAAGATGATCCCACATGACATTCATATGCGGCCTCAGCAATAAGTCCTTAATTTTATTTTTACGTCTCCGGTAGTTTTTCAGAGTTAGCCATTCTGTAACATTTTTAAGAAATGTTTCTCTGAATACGGCTGCAGTATGTGGGTGAAGCGATGAATGTTGTTCCAAGTTTGATATTCCAGACATCACAATTCTCCTATTGTCCAGAAAGTCGAGCCACTCTAGGATTTCTGACTGGCACGAAAACAACGGTACTGAAATGAGTCTAAAAATGAGGGGTAGTTGACTCTTTTGTTCCATTGATTCTTCTGACTTCAATCTATGAGGATAAGGCTGGTATATTGTTTTTGTCCAATTTACCAAGACAGCGGTAGAGCTAAACTTCCAGATGTCCGCATAAATATGAACCTTCGATGGTCTGACGTAAATGGTAAAACCATCCTTAACTATCTCCTTGATCTGGGTGTACGGAATTAATTGCCTAGGCGATATCATATTGTAAACGTTGCTGTTTTTATATCCGTTGCTCAAAACAATGGCCACTAGGAGCACGGGCAGTATTGTGAATCTCAGATGAATATGCTTTACCATAGACGACGGGAAGGGATCGCCCTGCTCCAAATATACTTTTACAATTGATAACAGATGAGCGACCCGGGATATGTTTTGAGACAGTCTATTGTGCATTTGAGCTACACATATGGTAGATAGAAAAACACACATCCATACTGATGCGTGATAAACTCGGACCAATTCATACAATCCGAACGAGTGTCGTTCCCGTGCGCTTCCACAACTTACGAAAGCCAAGCTGAACATCTGCTCCCGGAAATATAGGCGATACACCAAAGACTTATCAGTCTGAATTCCAAATACCCGCAGCGTCACATCGTTTTTATGCGGTCGCCTTCCGGAAATCAAAAATTGCTTTCCACCTTCACAGTATTTGTCCGGGAATTGGGCGGAAACTATGGTTGCGTTTGATATGATATCCAGATACATTGCTGCAACAACATTTGAAAAAATATTGGTGGCCCTTATCTGGTCTCTGCCAGCAACTCTAGAGATGTGCTGGTTGACAAGAGAGAGACTTTCGCATGATCGCATACGTTTCGTAAATTCAAATAGGAATTGTCCATATCCACTGCCCACGTCAACGCTCCAACGAACATGTGGCTCTACTTGTTTGGATTTGAAAATCAACGGAATGCTAAACAATTGGAAGGGAGTAAAAGCTAAGTAAGAATCTATAGACATCACATTCCTCCAATATATCGATATTCGGTTCACACTGTAAGCCGGTTGGACCATCCGGCCATTCAAAGTAATTAACAGGGTTTCAATTTGAGTCGCCGGATCAAAAACATTTGCATGTATTTGCGCATGATTGACAGAGAGAAGAAAATTTTCCAAAGTGCGCACATGGACAGGGTATATATCATCCAGTACGAAGATGTGCAACTTCGGCACCATTGATGTCTCAATTCGAAAAATATGCGGATCGATTTCCTTTGCCACATCGTACCTAAACGCAAGTGGAAACGAAATGCTTTTGTATGGGGATAAAAATGTTGCCGGAGGCTGAATCGACAGTTGGACTTGACAGGTCCAAGGCTTAGTTTTTAGCGCATAGTCCAAAACACTCAGCCGAATACAGGAATCGGGATTATGTCTTGTATCCTTGAACTTCATTGGCACAAAATGTTTTGATGTATTGCAATACGGTTTGTCACCGTGATGTATTGTGATGTTCTGGATCTGACGAAAATATCCTGAGGGAACCCATATTACGAAATACCGTTGGTCATATTTTGAATGTTTATTTTCAAGAACTGCGGCAAGGGGTCTTCTATGAACTGCGCTGACAGCTGGAATGCCAATATCAATGTCACGGAAGTTATCAATTACTATGTGGCAATTGGATTTCTGGAACAAGTTTAAAATGAAGGAAATGTCGAGTACGATATCCCGTGACGCAGTTGGTGTTGACAGTGACGCTTGATACTCCGAAGCCAGCTTCCGGTCATCTGCGTCATCGATTTGCTCTATTGGGAACGTATCTAGCTGCATTATGGCATACAGTTCGGTCGAGGTGTCTGTTTTATCTTTTGCACTTATGCAGCGCGTCATAATTAAGAGGACAGTTAAGAAAAAGTATCCAATATCATTGAACAACTTCATAATGAATATATGAAAAGATTTAGTTATTGGAAAAAGTAAAACAGACGAATTTACAGCAGAATATTGAGAGCAGTATATTATTTAGAAATTATAACAACTTTCTCCACTTGACAACTTCTAAGGGAATGCTTGAACTGTTGAAGTTTCAACTGTGACACGTCATCCTAGTTACGAACGTGGACTTACATGGTCCGAGACGTTGTCTTTCGGAAGCAAATTTTGCAAACCAGTAGTGGCATGTATACATATTCCAATTTTAATGCAGTTAGAGGAATGCAGGTAGAAATTTCTTAATGTTCTCAGCACGACTGGAATATCTACCTGTGTGATTCAGTCGTGATGAACAATAGAATGGGGATTATTCGCCATTCGGGTAGTATTGACATGAGTGCTATAAGTACAGAGCATAGCAGTATATACTACCGCGAAATAGTGTTGGCCCAATCCCATGCTGGAGTTGGAGGAGAAGTGGAGAGGTAATGAATAATTTAGTAGCACAAAAGTGACACTTGCATGTGTGGAATGTAATCATGACTTTGGTAACGAAGCGTACCTATCAGTATATAAGTCCATAATGTTCGACTGCATACTTTCATGAAATGCGATATACGACACGAAAGCGTATTCCACCACTTTAAAAGTTTCATGTTTCTGCAAACCCTATAATCACAGAGCGTTTTTTCGAGTGACAAGAAAGGATAATGTATTGATTATCTAAGTTGATGGAATGCACTATGGTGAAGATGCGTATTGTTGCTAAAGTAATTCTCCGTCATGCCTCCGCGAAAACAATGTGTCGTAGTCATTCTCATTATCAATGCAGAAGAGTATGATCTAGCTTTCTATCAAAAGCGAAAATGATTAAAGCACGCGGCGTAGCGTAAAGTCATGAGTACATATTTTATGTACCACCGGTATGTATCTGCTACTTGATATGCTTTAACATAATATATGTCGTCATTAAAGTTAATTTTTGAAAATGAATTACAATACACGTAATCAATTATATCTTTTAGTATTATTTGGTATTTTGTTGAAATTGTAGTTTGCAGATATTTTCATATTTTCCAGCAAATAAAAGACTGGGTTTTCATGGAATTTATATAAGCAAGAATGAAAACGTTATCAAGCAACTAGATTCAATGTGAATAGAAAGTGTTTAATAACTTTCTGGTGTTAAATCATGAGTGGTACTACCATCACCTGCAATTGTCTTGTCAGAGTGTTAACGTGCTCGTCGGTTTCTTGGATTTGTTAGCTGACATAGCACTTGCAACAATAATAATATGATATATATTGAACATCATTATGTTCGACAACAGAGCGGAGCATGTTGTATGTACTTACATACATGGATGAAGGTTTTTCGCCTTGGCAATGTGCGGCTGGTACCTATGTAACTACTTGAATTGGTCCATTATATATTAAAGGGAAGAGTTCACACATGCGTATCCCCGAGTAAATATTTATAGAGCGTATCAGCATAGGATGGTAACATATCTATCGACTTGGAGTTAAATTATTTATAGAAAAGCCGAGGCCTAGGTGGTACAGTGGCAATAGCGCGGAGTGGTGGGAGGGAAGCCACAGGTTCGAATCCCACCCCGGGCAAACAGTATTTGCTCGGCATAAAGCCCCACAAAGCGATGTTACTCTGCTGAGCCACCCCACCGATGACCTCGGGCGGACACCATTGCACTTAGGCGTCCATAGGTTAAGGTACTGAGAACATTGTAAGTGTCGTTGGCGCTCTATAGGTCATGAGGCCTGAAAAGAGTTAGCGGGGTTGCCCGGAATAAATAAATAAAAAATAAATATTTATAGAAAATGCTTTGTGCTTAAATGGAACAAAATTCAAGTGGAGGGTACCTGTCACTACTTTGGTAAACTGCACCTGTGCTCTACATGCAGCATCTACGTACCAATGCAGTACACTGTGGAAGGTACTTGGGAATGTTGTACCTACCGAGTGTTGAATGCAAGTTCATTCTAGGTGGTGGAGTATTGAATGGGGTTACTAAGATGGTTTTAATATTTGTATGTCAGCACAGTTGCTATAACGATTATATGTCAAACTGAGACCAGCGCAACGGCCGCCCCTGGTAATCTCTGTCTATTGATAAGTAAAGACAATGGAAATTCTAAAGATTAAAAAATGAAACGGTCCGGTATTTTATAAGCACTCTCATCCCCCGACCGATGAGCATACCCCTTGTTTGCAATGCAATATTACAAGCTTTTCTTGGACATAATAGTGCATAACTATTAAGAACTTATGACCTGTACATATGTGCTGCGTAGTGTAATCTAAATAGTGATTTTTTGAAAGCCAATGTTTAAGTTCAATTAAAGTGCAATGATTTTATGTGTAAATTTCTCAAATTCTGGAAATGAACAAGTCTAGATGGAAATTTCAAGGCATTTTTAGTAAAGCCGTAAATGCAACTGCAATGTTGTTGGGGTCGGCGGATGAGACTGTTTATTAAAAACCATACCCTTCATTTTTAATCTTCGGAACTTCTATTGTCTTTTTCATGAATAGAAAGAGATTAGAAGGGGCGGCCGATGCGACTGATCGTAGTTTGAGACATTACCGCTATAACCCTCGCTCCACGTAGCAAAATATACCAAAGCACATAGTTTATGTTTTAGTACGTTTGTGGCACATTGGACAGTGCCGTGTTGTTTTTTTACTAACTAACAATTCCACTAACTAACCTGTCCACAATTGTTTGTTTTTAACCAATTTTTATTTCACGGGTGAAAGAAAGTAGTTCATCAAATTAATTTTTAAATTTTGACCATAAAAATTATATGTTAAAGCCTTTCAGTTTTAATTAAGTTGAAAAAATTATTACGTCCCATAAAATACATCACAAACAAATTTTGATAACTATGTACCCTTGTACAGTATGTGAACACATATTTACATTTAAAGTGAACTGAGTGCACATCTACGATCAAAGCATGACAGTGTTCGTTATCAGTGTCAACTTTGCAAACAGCCGTTTACAAATTAAAGGAATTTTGAGAATCACATGCACGGCCCTTTCGCTGTACGTCATGCCCCATGTCATTTCATGCCAGCTTCGCGCTACGTTGCCACTTGAAGAGTCATTTAGGAGACGCTGTAAAGACGCATAAATGCGGCGAATGTGGCAAATGTTTCTTAAGCAATTTGCGCCTAACACAACTTATGATTTCCCACTCTGACGCAAGGCCGTACCAATGTGGAAAATGTGCCAAGTCATTTTCGACAAAAGGGCGTCTTACTCGACGTCAAAAGTACCATACAGGAGTCAAGCCGCACGGTTGCCTCATCTGCAACAAACGGTACAAAACTGGCTCGCATTTACGAAGACATTTGCAATCTCACGACCCTAAGCCTGCGGTAACCTGCCAACAGTGTGGGAAACAGTTTTTAACAAGCGATACTTATCGCGCGCACGTCACAAATGTACACTCTAATCCTGAACGTGCGCACGTGTGCCTGTTTTGCGGAAAATGGTTTCTTACCGAGTTTCATCTATTTAGACACGTTCGTTTTCACATATTTGAAAAGCCGTACAATTGTGAGTTGTGCGGTCAAGCCGTTTCGACAAATGAAGACAAGTTGAGTCACATTAGACGCATGCACACAATGGAGAAACCATCTACATGCGACGTGTGTGCATTTTGTGCATCCACTTACCAAGAAATTGTCAGTCATCGCAAATCGCATCAACCTAAACGATTTGAGTGTCAGCATTGCGGAAAATGGTTTCGAGAGGACAAAGGATTACAATGGCACATTCGTAGGACTCATAAAGTGGGACATATATGAGCAATTGAATTGCCATATTCTCAAATGATGTCACTCTGTCGGGTTATGAAATTGGTAATATATTATGGTGCATTGTTTTCAGAAAATGACGCAAATTGCTTTTGTATTTGGTTGATTATTATATATGTATAGCCGGATTTTCGTAAGACGTTTATAATATATTGTATACAGCGGAAAGGCGTTATTTTAGTTTAGTTAGTTGAAGTTTATTTGTCGCTTAAAAATTCGTATTGCATATGTGGTATTATTAGTAATAACTACACAATATTTGTAACCAAAAATTCTATGTTATCTGAATATTTCAATGTAAAGGATTAAACGATGGAAGCTTGCTATTCGATGTCAAATAAACCAGTTACCTAGCGACGTTATGATTTAAATGATTGTAAATTTAGCAAAGGATTTTGACTACGTGACATTAATTGACAGATATGTCATTTTGATTAAACGAGAAATATAACAAATTCCAGCAGCACATTAATTGATGCTACTTTCTGTTGCTTTCTAACCAAATAGTAGTTATATATTAAATATTAAGTGTTGCTCAATTATATTGAACTACTCATATTTACACTACTCTTGTACGACTTTAGTGTTTATAACTAACAAAATATCTTGTACGCTGTACAAGGAAATTCATTATGAACTATTGCGTGTCCTTTCTGTTTGTTATATATGGAAGTTTTTAACATATATCAAGATCAAGTGGGTAAACGAATAGGCTTCCTCATTAGAAGCCCGGATTGCTCTTATCTTTCTCATGAGAAAATACATTGTTTGCATATCAATTTTGTTTACCGATGGAGTACGCACTTCCATCGGTGACAAATGTTGTGTTTTTGTGCTTAATTATAACCTCGAAACTGGAAAAACGCAGTAAAAGGTCACCAGCGTGTCACAGGCAGTCTTCAGTTCATTGGACACTGTTAACATACATTCAGCAGAAAACAACTTGTCCAGATAGTATTATCATCACTCTCGTATCTGCCTCTAAATTCGCAGCCCATATCACTGGAATGTACCATATATGATTAACTCCATCCCGATGTTTAAACGCGTACCGAATTGCTTTATTCTGATCAGGTAACATACATAATGCTGACGTGTCAATCAATTGTACTGCAAACAGTCGACCCATCCTCGAAGTGACATTTCAAAACACAATTGCAAAAATAGTCGACATGTGTGTAATACCCACGCAGACGGTTATCGAAAATCGTGTAACCAGTTTTGTCCTCACATTTACGTCCTTGGTATTTGGTGTTAAATGTTTACCAACGTTCCCCAAATCGGTTTCCCATTTGCCCCCAAATCAGCTTGGACAAGCATTTGTGGTTTTCGAACATGCCAGTTGCACACTTTATTTTGTACGGGAAGAGCAGGATCCAAATCACAAAGAATTCTCGAAAAATGATCGGGATCTGGAGCTACTGCTCAGGTCCGGACTAGACAGTCCCAAGCTACACAGTGTGCCGTCGTTCTACCCTCGCTTGAAAAATAATTTCGCAGAACGTGCCGCGTATTTTCGTATATATCGAAGAAATAGATTCAGCGGGTTTTGCACCGTCCATGTATCCACTAGGCCGCAAGAAATATACGTTAGTTTTTACCAGCAACATGAAGTCATACAAGAATTTCATTTGGGTAAAATCACCTTCTATCACTTAACCGATCTAATTCTGTCCGCAGACTGGAGGATAACAGAA
Source organism: Sinella curviseta (assembly GCA_004115045.4). Taxonomy (NCBI): domain Eukaryota; kingdom Metazoa; phylum Arthropoda; class Collembola; order Entomobryomorpha; family Entomobryidae; genus Sinella; species Sinella curviseta. The sequence continues at coordinate 24,456 of RBVU03000084.1, forward strand.
CCAACCAAGTCAGGCCGGATTGCAACAAAATGGGTCAGTCCAGACTTCATATTAGCGTTCGTCGTTCCTCAATGGAGACGTCGTTTCGAGGATGTGTATTTCTATCAGATCTCGTATAAAATACCAAGATCGAAATTCATGGTCGTGTTTGTCAAAGATGAGAATTATAACCTGACAACATTCAACTGGATGGTGTCCTGTTTTGAGTGTGACAAAATGCGGTATATGCTATCCCTTACGGCACCATTCCGTAATGCGGTGGAGTATACATTCTGAACGATGGTTATGTTGGATTCGGTACATAACTCATCAGACGAAGTTATTGGCGAAGCCTTTTCTAATAGTGCAAAGAATGTCGGCTTTGGAAATGTTAAAATGGCTGAAGGTTACGACCAAAGTACATATCTGGAATACAACCGCATTACCAGAGGAGATAATCTTTCCCTTGAAGTTCAATCCGTTGATAGATGTGTTCAAGAATTTTTCAGGTCGGAGCAAAATTTCAGCTATTCATTTCGCGTCTTCACTCCCCGTATATATACAGGCGAATTCGCAGAAAGCCGAATGATTGTGATCCCATTCGGTGCTCGATTTCAAGGAGTTCGCTACTCGGTCATTCTGGCTAACAATGAACCATTTGGAAGGGGTTGGGGAACACTAAGAACTGATGTGGACGACCTGCTACTAACTCCATTCAGCGCTGAAATTTGGGCATCTCTGCTTTGCACTCTAGTAATCACAATCATTTACTCCGGTATAAACAAATCTGCTGATAACAGCGTTCTGGATTGGTCTCTTTGGTTATTTGGCATCCTGCTGGAACAGGAAGACGGAAACTTCCGTGGAAGGAGTACTTGGAAAAACGCAACCGTTATGTTGACCTGGATGCTTGGCGCAGTAATCTTGAGGAATTTTTATACTTGCGACTTGTACTCTTGTGTTACCAAATTGGCGGATCCTCCAAGAGTAGCTAACAGTATGCAATAATTGCTGACAAACGAAGCGTACATTCCCTACCACTCTTGTCCGATGACCGCACCGCCCAACATCTGGTTCTCCGGTGGAATTCATGGAAAGTCGATCGATTCGATGCGAAAATGGATGACTTGGATGTTCTGGAACAGCTAGCCAGCCGAATCAAATTTATACGTAGATTCTACGTTGATGATGAGGAACTCCTTGCTACGTTGTCGGGCGATAGAGAGATTCAGTGCGACTGGGATTTGCGTGCTTGGAAATCAAGATACAATCTAGTTACCTACAGTTCAACGAGCGGGTATTGTAACACGAGCGATCGCTTTGCACTACTATATGGTGTGGTAGCAACGTCGCCATGTGAAAATCGAGTGCCATTTCTACTACCGCTGTTTGCAAAGAGAGGGCTTCTGGGGAATTTGGATCAGCCCATGTTCATCACAAGGCTGAATTTCTGGACTTCTACATTGTCCGCGAATTTCAAAAGTTCCTTGGAACTTTGGCACAGAGCGACCTGTATGAACGCCTCATTTTCTCAATGAATCTGATAGCACAGGTTGAGCTAATACGCAACGTAGAGTTGAGTGGAGTAGCTGAAAACCACTGGAATAAGTATACCTACAGTTTACATGCAGTCGAAAAGAATGGCCGGAGAATTATCGAGTACGGCGAAGAGTACGCATCCTTGGCACTAAATGAGATCACAGTGGTGCTTGTTCTGTATGTATATGTAATCCTCGGCAATATCTTATTACTTGTTCTTGAAGTTATGTACGAGAAATATCAAGCGTTTACGCGCCCTCTTCTTGTACGTAAATCATATCTCATTGTCTCAGGCTGTATTTGGATTATGCGCAAAATTTGGCGTTTGCCTTTAAGCGCTGCCAATGTCACCATCACCACATTTAAATATCTCTTGAGATACACTCCGTTCGCAATTGAAGGGGACAGTAGGTGATAGTGCTGTAACTTTATTAAAGCAGCTCGCTGGAGCCCGGTAACCTGATATCAAATACATCCCTGTATGAGGATTATTTGTGCCAATTATAAATATTTTGCACTGGATTTTATTGGAATTGTGGGGACTTTTATATGGAATGTCCAGAAAAAGGTGTTCGCTAGTCGAAGGGACAGCATACAAAATTAGTATGAAAATGGTCACGTTGGATCAAATATGAGTTTGAATGACATTTTATGCCTAGTTAAGTTGCCGATTAACCCATTTGCAATAACAGGGCACAAATGATGAGCATAAAGGTTTGGTTTCGACTGAAACTACCTGAATATGGTTGTAATATGAACTATGTAGAATATGCATGAACGTGTTGAATAATTTTCACTGCAGCAGAAAGTTGTATTGATTTTATTCAGCCTAATTGCTCGATTCTGTTCTACACGACAGTATGTTAGAAATGTCATTTATACATTTATACAAGGTTAGACAAGATTCTGACATTTTACAGTTACTTAAAATTACTGAAAAGCATTTAGTGGGCTCACGATATAATGATGCTTTCCACCAAAGGTGCTACGTGAGTTACGACGCCGCCCCGCACTATTTACTGAAATGGTATCCCGCAATAAGTAATAACATATCATGAACTGGTAGTTGCTAAAATTCGTTAAAGGTCATCCAAAATGCAATCATGGATGTATATCTGAAACTTGCAATTTTAGCATATTTCAAACTTTCTTTGAATCAAGTCTTAGCGGTAAAATATAGCAAAAACAGTATGGTAAAGTATTGTTTGTGACATGACTAGATTATGGACTGGTACCTACCACGAAAAATTCTGAATCACCCTTAATTATTTCATTTAAGTCAAATATATTCGATGAACCTCTTTACAATTGCGACAGCGTGTAAGAATTATAAATTTCCGGCCAAATTGATAGCTTGCAAAGGGAAATACAGGAACAGTTACGTCAAATTCCATGATTAGTTTAACAGTTTGTAACCGAATTTCGTGACGTATGACGCGAACGAAGCATAACGGCAAAAAATTACCAACAGGTTTTGACAGTTCCCCAAACTAGTATACCTTATTGAACATTTGCACATTCCATATTGATAGTATGTTCCCATTTCGTTTCCTCCTTATCAGTTATATGAAAAGTGTACTTATAGATAACAACTCTAACAATTGAGATAGTGATATTCTTACAAGTACCAGCCAAACTTTTCCTGCTTTAACGATTCCTATTTTACTTACACAAAAAATTTAAATAGGTATTTAACACGCCAGATCAATTAGAGTTGAGTTTTTTGTTTGATGAAATTAGTTGAACTTAAGGCTTCGGTTTAACGTTTTATAACATACGTTTGCAACATTTGACACACAGCCACAATGTAGTCAAAAGCTTTTGTCCACCTGCTTGCGATTTCCCAAAAAATGCGACCAGAATTTTCAGCTAGAAAGGAGATTAAAGCTAACAGCATTCCAAAAGGCAATA
>RBVU03000085.1:0-27289 GCA_004115045.4 Sinella curviseta
AAAACGCTAAAATCCAACCAAAATCTTTAAAATCCAGCCAAAATCCCTTAACCCAACTGAAATCCGTTAACCCAACTGAAATCCCTAAAATCCAATCAAAATCGCTAAAATCCAATTAGAATCCCTAAAATCCAGCCCCAATCCTTTAACCCAACTGAAATCCCTCAACAAACCCTTTTTCCATAACCGAACCTCTCAACTTCAATACCACTAACTCTCCACCAAGTCTATCATCTACCTAGTCAGGTTCGGTTTGCTAAATTCGGTCAACATCATATTCTAAATTTTCCAGTTTAAAAACCCAACCCCATGTTTCAATATGCGCGCCCTCTGTATCCTTGCCAACCCGCGGGGGAGTCCAGAGGGGCGGCCTCGAACAACTCATTTTTTAATCCTCTTTCCAACGCACGTATCCCCATCACTCTAAACCCAGCCGTTCTCGAGAAATCGCCCTTTTTCGGTTTTTACCCAAACAAAATACATTAACCCAACTCAAATCAGTAAAATCCACTCAAAATCCCTTAACCCAACTGAAATCAGTAAAATCCACTCAAAATCCCTTAACCCAACTGAAATCAGTAAAATCCAATCAAAATTAGTAAAATCCAGCCAAAATCCCTTAACCCAACTGAAATCCCTAAAATCCAATCAAAATCCCTAAAATCCAGCCAAAATCGCTAAACTCTAATCAAAACTTCTTAAATCCAATCAAAAACGCTAAAATCCAACCAAAATCTTTAAAATCCAGCCAAAATCCCTTAACCCAACTGAAATCCGTTAACCCAACTGAAATCCCTAAAATCCAATCAAAATCGCTAAAATCCAATTAGAATCCCTAAAATCCAGCCCCAATCCTTTAACCCAACTGAAATCCCTCAACAAACCCTTTTTCCATAACCGAACCTCTCAACTTCAATACCACTAACTCTCCACCAAGTCTATCATCTACCTAGTCAGGTTCGGTTTGCTAAATTCGGTCAACATCATATTCTAAATTTTCCAGTTTAAAAACCCAACCCCATGTTTCAATATGCGCGCCCTCTGTATCCTTGCCAACCCGCGGGGGAGTCCAGAGGGGCGGCCTCGAACAACTCATTTTTTAATCCTCTTTCCAACGCACGTATCCCCATCACTCTAAACCCAGCCGTTCTCGAGAAATCGCCCTTTTTCGGTTTTTACCCAAACAAAATACATTAACCCAACTCAAATCAGTAAAATCCACTCAAAATCCCTTAACCCAACTGAAATCAGTAAAATCCACTCAAAATCCCTTAACCCAACTGAAATCAGTAAAATCCAATCAAAATTAGTAAAATCCAGCCAAAATCCCTTAACCCAACTGAAATCCCTAAAATCCAATCAAAATCCCTAAAATCCAGCCAAAATCGCTAAACTCTAATCAAAACTTCTTAAATCCAATCAAAAACGCTAAAATCCAACCAAAATCTTTAAAATCCAGCCAAAATCCCTTAACCCAACTGAAATCCGTTAACCCAACTGAAATCCCTAAAATCCAATCAAAATCGCTAAAATCCAATTAGAATCCCTAAAATCCAGCCCCAATCCTTTAACCCAACTGAAATCCCTCAACAAACCCTTTTTCCATAACCGAACCTCTCAACTTCAATACCACTAACTCTCCACCAAGCCTATCATCTACCTAGTCAGGTTCGGTTTGCTAAATTCGGTCAACATCATATTCTAAATTTTCCAGTTTAAAAACTTAACCCCATGTTTCAATATGCGCGCCCTCTGTATCCTTGCCAACCCGCGGGGGAGTCCAGAGGGGCGGCCTCGAACAACTCATTTTTAATCCTCTTTCCAACGCACGTATCCCCATCACTCTAAACCCAGCCGTTCTCGAGAAATCGCCCTTTTTCGGTTTTTACCCAAACAAAATACATTAACCCAACTCAAATCAGTAAAATCCACTCAAAATCCCTTAACCCAACTGAAATCAGTAAAATCCACTCAAAATCCCTTAACCCAACTGAAATCAGTAAAATCCAATCAAAATTAGTAAAATCCAGCCAAAATCCCTTAACCCAACTGAAATCCCTAAAATCCAATCAAAATCCCTAAAATCCAGCCAAAATCGCTAAACTCTAATCAAAACTTCTTAAATCCAATCAAAAACGCTAAAATCCAACCAAAATCTTTAAAATCCAGCCAAAATCCCTTAACCCAACTGAAATCCGTTAACCCAACTGAAATCCCTAAAATCCAATCAAAATCGCTAAAATCCAATTAGAATCCCTAAAATCCAGCCCCAATCCTTTAACCCAACTGAAATCCCTCAACAAACCCTTTTTCCATAACCGAACCTCTCAACTTCAATACCACTAACTCTCCACCAAGTCTATCATCTACCTAGTCAGGTTCGGTTTGCTAAATTCGGTCAACATCATATTCTAAATTTTCCAGTTTAAAAACCCAACCCCATGTTTCAATATGCGCGCCCTCTGTATCCTTGCCAACCCGCGGGGGAGTCCAGAGGGGCGGCCTCGAACAACTCATTTTTTAATCCTCTTTCCAACGCACGTATCCCCATCACTCTAAACCCAGCCGTTCTCGAGAAATCGCCCTTTTTCGGTTTTTACCCAAACAAAATACATTAACCCAACTCAAATCAGTAAAATCCACTCAAAATCCCTTAACCCAACTGAAATCAGTAAAATCCACTCAAAATCCCTTAACCCAACTGAAATCAGTAAAATCCAATCAAAATTAGTAAAATCCAGCCAAAATCCCTTAACCCAACTGAAATCCCTAAAATCCAATCAAAATCCCTAAAATCCAGCCAAAATCGCTAAACTCTAATCAAAACTTCTTAAATCCAATCAAAAACGCTAAAATCCAACCAAAATCTTTAAAATCCAGCCAAAATCCCTTAACCCAACTGAAATCCGTTAACCCAACTGAAATCCCTAAAATCCAATCAAAATCGCTAAAATCCAATTAGAATCCCTAAAATCCAGCCCCAATCCTTTAACCCAACTGAAATCCCTCAACAAACCCTTTTTCCATAACCGAACCTCTCAACTTCAATACCACTAACTCTCCACCAAGCCTATCATCTACCTAGTCAGGTTCGGTTTGCTAAATTCGGTCAACATCATATTCTAAATTTTCCAGTTTAAAAACTTAACCCCATGTTTCAATATGCGCGCCCTCTGTATCCTTGCCAACCCGCGGGGGAGTCCAGAGGGGCGGCCTCGAACAACTCATTTTTTAATCCTCTTTCCAACGCACGTATCCCCATCACTCTAAACCCAGCCGTTCTCGAGAAATCGCCCTTTTTCGGTTTTTACCCAAACAAAATACATTAACCCAACTCAAATCAGTAAAATCCACTCAAAATCCCTTAACCCAACTGAAATTAGTAAAATCCAGCCAAAATCCCTTAACCCAACTGAAATCCCTAAAATCCAATCAAAATCCCTAAAATCCAGCCAAAATCGCTAAACTCTAATCAAAACTTCTTAAATCCAATCAAAAACGCTAAAATCCAACCAAAATCTTTAAAATCCAGCCAAAATCCCTTAACCCAACTGAAATCCGTTAACCCAACTGAAATCCCTAAAATCCAATCAAAATCGCTAAAATCCAATTAGAATCCCTAAAATCCAGCCCCAATCCTTTAACCCAACTGAAATCCCTCAACAAACCCTTTTTCCATAACCGAACCTCTCAACTTCAATACCACTAACTCTCCACCAAGTCTATCATCTACCTAGTCAGGTTCGGTTTGCTAAATTCGGTCAACATCATATTCTAAATTTTCCAGTTTAAAAACCCAACCCCATGTTTCAATATGCGCGCCCTCTGTATCCTTGCCAACCCGCGGGGGAGTCCAGAGGGGCGGCCTCGAACAACTCATTTTTTAATCCTCTTTCCAACGCACGTATCCCCATCACTCTAAACCCAGCCGTTCTCGAGAAATCGCCCTTTTTCGGTTTTTACCCAAACAAAATACATTAACCCAACTCAAATCAGTAAAATCCACTCAAAATCCCTTAACCCAACTGAAATCAGTAAAATCCACTCAAAATCCCTTAACCCAACTGAAATCAGTAAAATCCAATCAAAATTAGTAAAATCCAGCCAAAATCCCTTAACCCAACTGAAATCCCTAAAATCCAATCAAAATCCCTAAAATCCAGCCAAAATCGCTAAACTCTAATCAAAACTTCTTAAATCCAATCAAAAACGCTAAAATCCAACCAAAATCTTTAAAATCCAGCCAAAATCCCTTAACCCAACTGAAATCCGTTAACCCAACTGAAATCCCTAAAATCCAATCAAAATCGCTAAAATCCAATTAGAATCCCTAAAATCCAGCCCCAATCCTTTAACCCAACTGAAATCCCTCAACAAACCCTTTTTCCATAACCGAACCTCTCAACTTCAATACCACTAACTCTCCACCAAGCCTATCATCTACCTAGTCAGGTTCGGTTTGCTAAATTCGGTCAACATCATATTCTAAATTTTCCAGTTTAAAAACTTAACCCCATGTTTCAATATGCGCGCCCTCTGTATCCTTGCCAACCCGCGGGGGAGTCCAGAGGGGCGGCCTCGAACAACTCATTTTTTAATCCTCTTTCCAACGCACGTATCCCCATCACTCTAAACCCAGCCGTTCTCGAGAAATCGCCCTTTTTCGGTTTTTACCCAAACAAAATACATTAACCCAACTCAAATCAGTAAAATCCACTCAAAATCCCTTAACCCAACTGAAATCAGTAAAATCCACTCAAAATCCCTTAACCCAACTGAAATCAGTAAAATCCAATCAAAATTAGTAAAATCCAGCCAAAATCCCTTAACCCAACTGAAATCCCTAAAATCCAATCAAAATCCCTAAAATCCAGCCAAAATCGCTAAACTCTAATCAAAACTTCTTAAATCCAATCAAAAACGCTAAAATCCAACCAAAATCTTTAAAATCCAGCCAAAATCCCTTAACCCAACTGAAATCCGTTAACCCAACTGAAATCCCTAAAATCCAATCAAAATCGCTAAAATCCAATTAGAATCCCTAAAATCCAGCCCCAATCCTTTAACCCAACTGAAATCCCTCAACAAACCCTTTTTCCATAACCGAACCTCTCAACTTCAATACCACTAACTCTCCACCAAGTCTATCATCTACCTAGTCAGGTTCGGTTTGCTAAATTCGGTCAACATCATATTCTAAATTTTCCAGTTTAAAAACTTAACCCCATGTTTCAATATGCGCGCCCTCTGTATCCTTGCCAACCCGCGGGGGAGTCCAGAGGGGCGGCCTCGAACAACTCATTTTTTAATCCTCTTTCCAACGCACGTATCCCCATCACTCTAAACCCAGCCGTTCTCGAGAAATCGCCCTTTTTCGGTTTTTACCCAAACAAAATACATTAACCCAACTCAAATCAGTAAAATCCACTCAAAATCCCTTAACCCAACTGAAATCAGTAAAATCCACTCAAAATCCCTTAACCCAACTGAAATCAGTAAAATCCAATCAAAATTAGTAAAATCCAGCCAAAATCCCTTAACCCAACTGAAATCCCTAAAATCCAATCAAAATCCCTAAAATCCAGCCAAAATCGCTAAACTCTAATCAAAACTTCTTAAATCCAATCAAAAACGCTAAAATCCAACCAAAATCTTTAAAATCCAGCCAAAATCCCTTAACCCAACTGAAATCCGTTAACCCAACTGAAATCCCTAAAATCCAATCAAAATCGCTAAAATCCAATTAGAATCCCTAAAATCCAGCCCCAATCCTTTAACCCAACTGAAATCCCTCAACAAACCCTTTTTCCATAACCGAACCTCTCAACTTCAATACCACTAACTCTCCACCAAGCCTATCATCTACCTAGTCAGGTTCGGTTTGCTAAATTCGGTCAACATCATATTCTAAATTTTCCAGTTTAAAAACTTAACCCCATGTTTCAATATGCGCGCCCTCTGTATCCTTGCCAACCCGCGGGGGAGTCCAGAGGGGCGGCCTCGAACAACTCATTTTTTAATCCTCTTTCCAACGCACGTATCCCCATCACTCTAAACCCAGCCGTTCTCGAGAAATCGCCCTTTTTCGGTTTTTACCCAAACAAAATACATTAACCCAACTCAAATCAGTAAAATCCACTCAAAATCCCTTAACCCAACTGAAATTAGTAAAATCCAGCCAAAATCCCTTAACCCAACTGAAATCCCTAAAATCCAATCAAAATCCCTAAAATCCAGCCAAAATCGCTAAACTCTAATCAAAACTTCTTAAATCCAATCAAAAACGCTAAAATCCAACCAAAATCTTTAAAATCCAGCCAAAATCCCTTAACCCAACTGAAATCCGTTAACCCAACTGAAATCCCTAAAATCCAATCAAAATCGCTAAAATCCAATTAGAATCCCTAAAATCCAGCCCCAATCCTTTAACCCAACTGAAATCCCTCAACAAACCCTTTTTCCATAACCGAACCTCTCAACTTCAATACCACTAACTCTCCACCAAGTCTATCATCTACCTAGTCAGGTTCGGTTTGCTAAATTCGGTCAACATCATATTCTAAATTTTCCAGTTTAAAAACCCAACCCCATGTTTCAATATGCGCGCCCTCTGTATCCTTGCCAACCCGCGGGGGAGTCCAGAGGGGCGGCCTCGAACAACTCATTTTTTAATCCTCTTTCCAACGCACGTATCCCCATCACTCTAAACCCAGCCGTTCTCGAGAAATCGCCCTTTTTCGGTTTTTACCCAAACAAAATACATTAACCCAACTCAAATCAGTAAAATCCACTCAAAATCCCTTAACCCAACTGAAATCAGTAAAATCCACTCAAAATCCCTTAACCCAACTGAAATCAGTAAAATCCAATCAAAATTAGTAAAATCCAGCCAAAATCCCTTAACCCAACTGAAATCCCTAAAATCCAATCAAAATCCCTAAAATCCAGCCAAAATCGCTAAACTCTAATCAAAACTTCTTAAATCCAATCAAAAACGCTAAAATCCAACCAAAATCTTTAAAATCCAGCCAAAATCCCTTAACCCAACTGAAATCCGTTAACCCAACTGAAATCCCTAAAATCCAATCAAAATCGCTAAAATCCAATTAGAATCCCTAAAATCCAGCCCCAATCCTTTAACCCAACTGAAATCCCTCAACAAACCCTTTTTCCATAACCGAACCTCTCAACTTCAATACCACTAACTCTCCACCAAGTCTATCATCTACCTAGTCAGGTTCGGTTTGCTAAATTCGGTCAACATCATATTCTAAATTTTCCAGTTTAAAAACCCAACCCCATGTTTCAATATGCGCGCCCTCTGTATCCTTGCCAACCCGCGGGGGAGTCCAGAGGGGCGGCCTCGAACAACTCATTTTTTAATCCTCTTTCCAACGCACGTATCCCCATCACTCTAAACCCAGCCGTTCTCGAGAAATCGCCCTTTTTCGGTTTTTACCCAAACAAAATACATTAACCCAACTCAAATCAGTAAAATCCACTCAAAATCCCTTAACCCAACTGAAATCAGTAAAATCCACTCAAAATCCCTTAACCCAACTGAAATCAGTAAAATCCAATCAAAATTAGTAAAATCCAGCCAAAATCCCTTAACCCAACTGAAATCCCTAAAATCCAATCAAAATCCCTAAAATCCAGCCAAAATCGCTAAACTCTAATCAAAACTTCTTAAATCCAATCAAAAACGCTAAAATCCAACCAAAATCTTTAAAATCCAGCCAAAATCCCTTAACCCAACTGAAATCCGTTAACCCAACTGAAATCCCTAAAATCCAATCAAAATCGCTAAAATCCAATTAGAATCCCTAAAATCCAGCCCCAATCCTTTAACCCAACTGAAATCCCTCAACAAACCCTTTTTCCATAACCGAACCTCTCAACTTCAATACCACTAACTCTCCACCAAGCCTATCATCTACCTAGTCAGGTTCGGTTTGCTAAATTCGGTCAACATCATATTCTAAATTTTCCAGTTTAAAAACTTAACCCCATGTTTCAATATGCGCGCCCTCTGTATCCTTGCCAACCCGCGGGGGAGTCCAGAGGGGCGGCCTCGAACAACTCATTTTTTAATCCTCTTTCCAACGCACGTATCCCCATCACTCTAAACCCAGCCGTTCTCGAGAAATCGCCCTTTTTCGGTTTTTACCCAAACAAAATACATTAACCCAACTCAAATCAGTAAAATCCACTCAAAATCCCTTAACCCAACTGAAATCAGTAAAATCCACTCAAAATCCCTTAACCCAACTGAAATCAGTAAAATCCAATCAAAATTAGTAAAATCCAGCCAAAATCCCTTAACCCAACTGAAATCCCTAAAATCCAATCAAAATCCCTAAAATCCAGCCAAAATCGCTAAACTCTAATCAAAACTTCTTAAATCCAATCAAAAACGCTAAAATCCAACCAAAATCTTTAAAATCCAGCCAAAATCCCTTAACCCAACTGAAATCCGTTAACCCAACTGAAATCCCTAAAATCCAATCAAAATCGCTAAAATCCAATTAGAATCCCTAAAATCCAGCCCCAATCCTTTAACCCAACTGAAATCCCTCAACAAACCCTTTTTCCATAACCGAACCTCTCAACTTCAATACCACTAACTCTCCACCAAGTCTATCATCTACCTAGTCAGGTTCGGTTTGCTAAATTCGGTCAACATCATATTCTAAATTTTCCAGTTTAAAAACCCAACCCCATGTTTCAATATGCGCGCCCTCTGTATCCTTGCCAACCCGCGGGGGAGTCCAGAGGGGCGGCCTCGAACAACTCATTTTTTAATCCTCTTTCCAACGCACGTATCCCCATCACTCTAAACCCAGCCGTTCTCGAGAAATCGCCCTTTTTCGGTTTTTACCCAAACAAAATACATTAACCCAACTCAAATCAGTAAAATCCACTCAAAATCCCTTAACCCAACTGAAATCAGTAAAATCCACTCAAAATCCCTTAACCCAACTGAAATCAGTAAAATCCAATCAAAATTAGTAAAATCCAGCCAAAATCCCTTAACCCAACTGAAATCCCTAAAATCCAATCAAAATCCCTAAAATCCAGCCAAAATCGCTAAACTCTAATCAAAACTTCTTAAATCCAATCAAAAACGCTAAAATCCAACCAAAATCTTTAAAATCCAGCCAAAATCCCTTAACCCAACTGAAATCCGTTAACCCAACTGAAATCCCTAAAATCCAATCAAAATCGCTAAAATCCAATTAGAATCCCTAAAATCCAGCCCCAATCCTTTAACCCAACTGAAATCCCTCAACAAACCCTTTTTCCATAACCGAACCTCTCAACTTCAATACCACTAACTCTCCACCAAGCCTATCATCTACCTAGTCAGGTTCGGTTTGCTAAATTCGGTCAACATCATATTCTAAATTTTCCAGTTTAAAAACTTAACCCCATGTTTCAATATGCGCGCCCTCTGTATCCTTGCCAACCCGCGGGGGAGTCCAGAGGGGCGGCCTCGAACAACTCATTTTTTAATCCTCTTTCCAACGCACGTATCCCCATCACTCTAAACCCAGCCGTTCTCGAGAAATCGCCCTTTTTCGGTTTTTACCCAAACAAAATACATTAACCCAACTCAAATCAGTAAAATCCACTCAAAATCCCTTAACCCAACTGAAATTAGTAAAATCCAGCCAAAATCCCTTAACCCAACTGAAATCCCTAAAATCCAATCAAAATCCCTAAAATCCAGCCAAAATCGCTAAACTCTAATCAAAACTTCTTAAATCCAATCAAAAACGCTAAAATCCAACCAAAATCTTTAAAATCCAGCCAAAATCCCTTAACCCAACTGAAATCCGTTAACCCAACTGAAATCCCTAAAATCCAATCAAAATCGCTAAAATCCAATTAGAATCCCTAAAATCCAGCCCCAATCCTTTAACCCAACTGAAATCCCTCAACAAACCCTTTTTCCATAACCGAACCTCTCAACTTCAATACCACTAACTCTCCACCAAGTCTATCATCTACCTAGTCAGGTTCGGTTTGCTAAATTCGGTCAACATCATATTCTAAATTTTCCAGTTTAAAAACCCAACCCCATGTTTCAATATGCGCGCCCTCTGTATCCTTGCCAACCCGCGGGGGAGTCCAGAGGGGCGGCCTCGAACAACTCATTTTTTAATCCTCTTTCCAACGCACGTATCCCCATCACTCTAAACCCAGCCGTTCTCGAGAAATCGCCCTTTTTCGGTTTTTACCCAAACAAAATACATTAACCCAACTCAAATCAGTAAAATCCACTCAAAATCCCTTAACCCAACTGAAATCAGTAAAATCCACTCAAAATCCCTTAACCCAACTGAAATCAGTAAAATCCAATCAAAATTAGTAAAATCCAGCCAAAATCCCTTAACCCAACTGAAATCCCTAAAATCCAATCAAAATCCCTAAAATCCAGCCAAAATCGCTAAACTCTAATCAAAACTTCTTAAATCCAATCAAAAACGCTAAAATCCAACCAAAATCTTTAAAATCCAGCCAAAATCCCTTAACCCAACTGAAATCCGTTAACCCAACTGAAATCCCTAAAATCCAATCAAAATCGCTAAAATCCAATTAGAATCCCTAAAATCCAGCCCCAATCCTTTAACCCAACTGAAATCCCTCAACAAACCCTTTTTCCATAACCGAACCTCTCAACTTCAATACCACTAACTCTCCACCAAGCCTATCATCTACCTAGTCAGGTTCGGTTTGCTAAATTCGGTCAACATCATATTCTAAATTTTCCAGTTTAAAAACTTAACCCCATGTTTCAATATGCGCGCCCTCTGTATCCTTGCCAACCCGCGGGGGAGTCCAGAGGGGCGGCCTCGAACAACTCATTTTTTAATCCTCTTTCCAACGCACGTATCCCCATCACTCTAAACCCAGCCGTTCTCGAGAAATCGCCCTTTTTCGGTTTTTACCCAAACAAAATACATTAACCCAACTCAAATCAGTAAAATCCACTCAAAATCCCTTAACCCAACTGAAATCAGTAAAATCCACTCAAAATCCCTTAACCCAACTGAAATCAGTAAAATCCAATCAAAATTAGTAAAATCCAGCCAAAATCCCTTAACCCAACTGAAATCCCTAAAATCCAATCAAAATCCCTAAAATCCAGCCAAAATCGCTAAACTCTAATCAAAACTTCTTAAATCCAATCAAAAACGCTAAAATCCAACCAAAATCTTTAAAATCCAGCCAAAATCCCTTAACCCAACTGAAATCCGTTAACCCAACTGAAATCCCTAAAATCCAATCAAAATCGCTAAAATCCAATTAGAATCCCTAAAATCCAGCCCCAATCCTTTAACCCAACTGAAATCCCTCAACAAACCCTTTTTCCATAACCGAACCTCTCAACTTCAATACCACTAACTCTCCACCAAGCCTATCATCTACCTAGTCAGGTTCGGTTTGCTAAATTCGGTCAACATCATATTCTAAATTTTCCAGTTTAAAAACTTAACCCCATGTTTCAATATGCGCGCCCTCTGTATCCTTGCCAACCCGCGGGGGAGTCCAGAGGGGCGGCCTCGAACAACTCATTTTTTAATCCTCTTTCCAACGCACGTATCCCCATCACTCTAAACCCAGCCGTTCTCGAGAAATCGCCCTTTTTCGGTTTTTACCCAAACAAAATACATTAACCCAACTCAAATCAGTAAAATCCACTCAAAATCCCTTAACCCAACTGAAATCAGTAAAATCCACTCAAAATCCCTTAACCCAACTGAAATCAGTAAAATCCAATCAAAATTAGTAAAATCCAGCCAAAATCCCTTAACCCAACTGAAATCCCTAAAATCCAATCAAAATCCCTAAAATCCAGCCAAAATCGCTAAACTCTAATCAAAACTTCTTAAATCCAATCAAAAACGCTAAAATCCAACCAAAATCTTTAAAATCCAGCCAAAATCCCTTAACCCAACTGAAATCCGTTAACCCAACTGAAATCCCTAAAATCCAATCAAAATCGCTAAAATCCAATTAGAATCCCTAAAATCCAGCCCCAATCCTTTAACCCAACTGAAATCCCTCAACAAACCCTTTTTCCATAACCGAACCTCTCAACTTCAATACCACTAACTCTCCACCAAGCCTATCATCTACCTAGTCAGGTTCGGTTTGCTAAATTCGGTCAACATCATATTCTAAATTTTCCAGTTTAAAAACTTAACCCCATGTTTCAATATGCGCGCCCTCTGTATCCTTGCCAACCCGCGGGGGAGTCCAGAGGGGCGGCCTCGAACAACTCATTTTTTAATCCTCTTTCCAACGCACGTATCCCCATCACTCTAAACCCAGCCGTTCTCGAGAAATCGCCCTTTTTCGGTTTTTACCCAAACAAAATACATTAACCCAACTCAAATCAGTAAAATCCACTCAAAATCCCTTAACCCAACTGAAATTAGTAAAATCCAGCCAAAATCCCTTAACCCAACTGAAATCCCTAAAATCCAATCAAAATCCCTAAAATCCAGCCAAAATCGCTAAACTCTAATCAAAACTTCTTAAATCCAATCAAAAACGCTAAAATCCAACCAAAATCTTTAAAATCCAGCCAAAATCCCTTAACCCAACTGAAATCCGTTAACCCAACTGAAATCCCTAAAATCCAATCAAAATCGCTAAAATCCAATTAGAATCCCTAAAATCCAGCCCCAATCCTTTAACCCAACTGAAATCCCTCAACAAACCCTTTTTCCATAACCGAACCTCTCAACTTCAATACCACTAACTCTCCACCAAGTCTATCATCTACCTAGTCAGGTTCGGTTTGCTAAATTCGGTCAACATCATATTCTAAATTTTCCAGTTTAAAAACCCAACCCCATGTTTCAATATGCGCGCCCTCTGTATCCTTGCCAACCCGCGGGGGAGTCCAGAGGGGCGGCCTCGAACAACTCATTTTTTAATCCTCTTTCCAACGCACGTATCCCCATCACTCTAAACCCAGCCGTTCTCGAGAAATCGCCCTTTTTCGGTTTTTACCCAAACAAAATACATTAACCCAACTCAAATCAGTAAAATCCACTCAAAATCCCTTAACCCAACTGAAATCAGTAAAATCCACTCAAAATCCCTTAACCCAACTGAAATCAGTAAAATCCAATCAAAATTAGTAAAATCCAGCCAAAATCCCTTAACCCAACTGAAATCCCTAAAATCCAATCAAAATCCCTAAAATCCAGCCAAAATCGCTAAACTCTAATCAAAACTTCTTAAATCCAATCAAAAACGCTAAAATCCAACCAAAATCTTTAAAATCCAGCCAAAATCCCTTAACCCAACTGAAATCCGTTAACCCAACTGAAATCCCTAAAATCCAATCAAAATCGCTAAAATCCAATTAGAATCCCTAAAATCCAGCCCCAATCCTTTAACCCAACTGAAATCCCTCAACAAACCCTTTTTCCATAACCGAACCTCTCAACTTCAATACCACTAACTCTCCACCAAGTCTATCATCTACCTAGTCAGGTTCGGTTTGCTAAATTCGGTCAACATCATATTCTAAATTTTCCAGTTTAAAAACCCAACCCCATGTTTCAATATGCGCGCCCTCTGTATCCTTGCCAACCCGCGGGGGAGTCCAGAGGGGCGGCCTCGAACAACTCATTTTTTAATCCTCTTTCCAACGCACGTATCCCCATCACTCTAAACCCAGCCGTTCTCGAGAAATCGCCCTTTTTCGGTTTTTACCCAAACAAAATACATTAACCCAACTCAAATCAGTAAAATCCACTCAAAATCCCTTAACCCAACTGAAATCAGTAAAATCCACTCAAAATCCCTTAACCCAACTGAAATCAGTAAAATCCAATCAAAATTAGTAAAATCCAGCCAAAATCCCTTAACCCAACTGAAATCCCTAAAATCCAATCAAAATCCCTAAAATCCAGCCAAAATCGCTAAACTCTAATCAAAACTTCTTAAATCCAATCAAAAACGCTAAAATCCAACCAAAATCTTTAAAATCCAGCCAAAATCCCTTAACCCAACTGAAATCCGTTAACCCAACTGAAATCCCTAAAATCCAATCAAAATCGCTAAAATCCAATTAGAATCCCTAAAATCCAGCCCCAATCCTTTAACCCAACTGAAATCCCTCAACAAACCCTTTTTCCATAACCGAACCTCTCAACTTCAATACCACTAACTCTCCACCAAGCCTATCATCTACCTAGTCAGGTTCGGTTTGCTAAATTCGGTCAACATCATATTCTAAATTTTCCAGTTTAAAAACTTAACCCCATGTTTCAATATGCGCGCCCTCTGTATCCTTGCCAACCCGCGGGGGAGTCCAGAGGGGCGGCCTCGAACAACTCATTTTTTAATCCTCTTTCCAACGCACGTATCCCCATCACTCTAAACCCAGCCGTTCTCGAGAAATCGCCCTTTTTCGGTTTTTACCCAAACAAAATACATTAACCCAACTCAAATCAGTAAAATCCACTCAAAATCCCTTAACCCAACTGAAATCAGTAAAATCCACTCAAAATCCCTTAACCCAACTGAAATCAGTAAAATCCAATCAAAATTAGTAAAATCCAGCCAAAATCCCTTAACCCAACTGAAATCCCTAAAATCCAATCAAAATCCCTAAAATCCAGCCAAAATCGCTAAACTCTAATCAAAACTTCTTAAATCCAATCAAAAACGCTAAAATCCAACCAAAATCTTTAAAATCCAGCCAAAATCCCTTAACCCAACTGAAATCCGTTAACCCAACTGAAATCCCTAAAATCCAATCAAAATCGCTAAAATCCAATTAGAATCCCTAAAATCCAGCCCCAATCCTTTAACCCAACTGAAATCCCTCAACAAACCCTTTTTCCATAACCGAACCTCTCAACTTCAATACCACTAACTCTCCACCAAGTCTATCATCTACCTAGTCAGGTTCGGTTTGCTAAATTCGGTCAACATCATATTCTAAATTTTCCAGTTTAAAAACCCAACCCCATGTTTCAATATGCGCGCCCTCTGTATCCTTGCCAACCCGCGGGGGAGTCCAGAGGGGCGGCCTCGAACAACTCATTTTTTAATCCTCTTTCCAACGCACGTATCCCCATCACTCTAAACCCAGCCGTTCTCGAGAAATCGCCCTTTTTCGGTTTTTACCCAAACAAAATACATTAACCCAACTCAAATCAGTAAAATCCACTCAAAATCCCTTAACCCAACTGAAATCAGTAAAATCCACTCAAAATCCCTTAACCCAACTGAAATCAGTAAAATCCAATCAAAATTAGTAAAATCCAGCCAAAATCCCTTAACCCAACTGAAATCCCTAAAATCCAATCAAAATCCCTAAAATCCAGCCAAAATCGCTAAACTCTAATCAAAACTTCTTAAATCCAATCAAAAACGCTAAAATCCAACCAAAATCTTTAAAATCCAGCCAAAATCCCTTAACCCAACTGAAATCCGTTAACCCAACTGAAATCCCTAAAATCCAATCAAAATCGCTAAAATCCAATTAGAATCCCTAAAATCCAGCCCCAATCCTTTAACCCAACTGAAATCCCTCAACAAACCCTTTTTCCATAACCGAACCTCTCAACTTCAATACCACTAACTCTCCACCAAGCCTATCATCTACCTAGTCAGGTTCGGTTTGCTAAATTCGGTCAACATCATATTCTAAATTTTCCAGTTTAAAAACTTAACCCCATGTTTCAATATGCGCGCCCTCTGTATCCTTGCCAACCCGCGGGGGAGTCCAGAGGGGCGGCCTCGAACAACTCATTTTTTAATCCTCTTTCCAACGCACGTATCCCCATCACTCTAAACCCAGCCGTTCTCGAGAAATCGCCCTTTTTCGGTTTTTACCCAAACAAAATACATTAACCCAACTCAAATCAGTAAAATCCACTCAAAATCCCTTAACCCAACTGAAATTAGTAAAATCCAGCCAAAATCCCTTAACCCAACTGAAATCCCTAAAATCCAATCAAAATCCCTAAAATCCAGCCAAAATCGCTAAACTCTAATCAAAACTTCTTAAATCCAATCAAAAACGCTAAAATCCAACCAAAATCTTTAAAATCCAGCCAAAATCCCTTAACCCAACTGAAATCCGTTAACCCAACTGAAATCCCTAAAATCCAATCAAAATCGCTAAAATCCAATTAGAATCCCTAAAATCCAGCCCCAATCCTTTAACCCAACTGAAATCCCTCAACAAACCCTTTTTCCATAACCGAACCTCTCAACTTCAATACCACTAACTCTCCACCAAGTCTATCATCTACCTAGTCAGGTTCGGTTTGCTAAATTCGGTCAACATCATATTCTAAATTTTCCAGTTTAAAAACCCAACCCCATGTTTCAATATGCGCGCCCTCTGTATCCTTGCCAACCCGCGGGGGAGTCCAGAGGGGCGGCCTCGAACAACTCATTTTTTAATCCTCTTTCCAACGCACGTATCCCCATCACTCTAAACCCAGCCGTTCTCGAGAAATCGCCCTTTTTCGGTTTTTACCCAAACAAAATACATTAACCCAACTCAAATCAGTAAAATCCACTCAAAATCCCTTAACCCAACTGAAATCAGTAAAATCCACTCAAAATCCCTTAACCCAACTGAAATCAGTAAAATCCAATCAAAATTAGTAAAATCCAGCCAAAATCCCTTAACCCAACTGAAATCCCTAAAATCCAATCAAAATCCCTAAAATCCAGCCAAAATCGCTAAACTCTAATCAAAACTTCTTAAATCCAATCAAAAACGCTAAAATCCAACCAAAATCTTTAAAATCCAGCCAAAATCCCTTAACCCAACTGAAATCCGTTAACCCAACTGAAATCCCTAAAATCCAATCAAAATCGCTAAAATCCAATTAGAATCCCTAAAATCCAGCCCCAATCCTTTAACCCAACTGAAATCCCTCAACAAACCCTTTTTCCATAACCGAACCTCTCAACTTCAATACCACTAACTCTCCACCAAGCCTATCATCTACCTAGTCAGGTTCGGTTTGCTAAATTCGGTCAACATCATATTCTAAATTTTCCAGTTTAAAAACTTAACCCCATGTTTCAATATGCGCGCCCTCTGTATCCTTGCCAACCCGCGGGGGAGTCCAGAGGGGCGGCCTCGAACAACTCATTTTTTAATCCTCTTTCCAACGCACGTATCCCCATCACTCTAAACCCAGCCGTTCTCGAGAAATCGCCCTTTTTCGGTTTTTACCCAAACAAAATACATTAACCCAACTCAAATCAGTAAAATCCACTCAAAATCCCTTAACCCAACTGAAATCAGTAAAATCCACTCAAAATCCCTTAACCCAACTGAAATCAGTAAAATCCAATCAAAATTAGTAAAATCCAGCCAAAATCCCTTAACCCAACTGAAATCCCTAAAATCCAATCAAAATCCCTAAAATCCAGCCAAAATCGCTAAACTCTAATCAAAACTTCTTAAATCCAATCAAAAACGCTAAAATCCAACCAAAATCTTTAAAATCCAGCCAAAATCCCTTAACCCAACTGAAATCCGTTAACCCAACTGAAATCCCTAAAATCCAATCAAAATCGCTAAAATCCAATTAGAATCCCTAAAATCCAGCCCCAATCCTTTAACCCAACTGAAATCCCTCAACAAACCCTTTTTCCATAACCGAACCTCTCAACTTCAATACCACTAACTCTCCACCAAGCCTATCATCTACCTAGTCAGGTTCGGTTTGCTAAATTCGGTCAACATCATATTCTAAATTTTCCAGTTTAAAAACTTAACCCCATGTTTCAATATGCGCGCCCTCTGTATCCTTGCCAACCCGCGGGGGAGTCCAGAGGGGCGGCCTCGAACAACTCATTTTTTAATCCTCTTTCCAACGCACGTATCCCCATCACTCTAAACCCAGCCGTTCTCGAGAAATCGCCCTTTTTCGGTTTTTACCCAAACAAAATACATTAACCCAACTCAAATCAGTAAAATCCACTCAAAATCCCTTAACCCAACTGAAATCAGTAAAATCCACTCAAAATCCCTTAACCCAACTGAAATCAGTAAAATCCAATCAAAATTAGTAAAATCCAGCCAAAATCCCTTAACCCAACTGAAATCCCTAAAATCCAATCAAAATCCCTAAAATCCAGCCAAAATCGCTAAACTCTAATCAAAACTTCTTAAATCCAATCAAAAACGCTAAAATCCAACCAAAATCTTTAAAATCCAGCCAAAATCCCTTAACCCAACTGAAATCCGTTAACCCAACTGAAATCCCTAAAATCCAATCAAAATCGCTAAAATCCAATTAGAATCCCTAAAATCCAGCCCCAATCCTTTAACCCAACTGAAATCCCTCAACAAACCCTTTTTCCATAACCGAACCTCTCAACTTCAATACCACTAACTCTCCACCAAGTCTATCATCTACCTAGTCAGGTTCGGTTTGCTAAATTCGGTCAACATCATATTCTAAATTTTCCAGTTTAAAAACCCAACCCCATGTTTCAATATGCGCGCCCTCTGTATCCTTGCCAACCCGCGGGGGAGTCCAGAGGGGCGGCCTCGAACAACTCATTTTTTAATCCTCTTTCCAACGCACGTATCCCCATCACTCTAAACCCAGCCGTTCTCGAGAAATCGCCCTTTTTCGGTTTTTACCCAAACAAAATACATTAACCCAACTCAAATCAGTAAAATCCACTCAAAATCCCTTAACCCAACTGAAATCAGTAAAATCCACTCAAAATCCCTTAACCCAACTGAAATCAGTAAAATCCAATCAAAATTAGTAAAATCCAGCCAAAATCCCTTAACCCAACTGAAATCCCTAAAATCCAATCAAAATCCCTAAAATCCAGCCAAAATCGCTAAACTCTAATCAAAACTTCTTAAATCCAATCAAAAACGCTAAAATCCAACCAAAATCTTTAAAATCCAGCCAAAATCCCTTAACCCAACTGAAATCCGTTAACCCAACTGAAATCCCTAAAATCCAATCAAAATCGCTAAAATCCAATTAGAATCCCTAAAATCCAGCCCCAATCCTTTAACCCAACTGAAATCCCTCAACAAACCCTTTTTCCATAACCGAACCTCTCAACTTCAATACCACTAACTCTCCACCAAGCCTATCATCTACCTAGTCAGGTTCGGTTTGCTAAATTCGGTCAACATCATATTCTAAATTTTCCAGTTTAAAAACTTAACCCCATGTTTCAATATGCGCGCCCTCTGTATCCTTGCCAACCCGCGGGGGAGTCCAGAGGGGCGGCCTCGAACAACTCATTTTTTAATCCTCTTTCCAACGCACGTATCCCCATCACTCTAAACCCAGCCGTTCTCGAGAAATCGCCCTTTTTCGGTTTTTACCCAAACAAAATACATTAACCCAACTCAAATCAGTAAAATCCACTCAAAATCCCTTAACCCAACTGAAATTAGTAAAATCCAGCCAAAATCCCTTAACCCAACTGAAATCCCTAAAATCCAATCAAAATCCCTAAAATCCAGCCAAAATCGCTAAACTCTAATCAAAACTTCTTAAATCCAATCAAAAACGCTAAAATCCAACCAAAATCTTTAAAATCCAGCCAAAATCCCTTAACCCAACTGAAATCCGTTAACCCAACTGAAATCCCTAAAATCCAATCAAAATCGCTAAAATCCAATTAGAATCCCTAAAATCCAGCCCCAATCCTTTAACCCAACTGAAATCCCTCAACAAACCCTTTTTCCATAACCGAACCTCTCAACTTCAATACCACTAACTCTCCACCAAGTCTATCATCTACCTAGTCAGGTTCGGTTTGCTAAATTCGGTCAACATCATATTCTAAATTTTCCAGTTTAAAAACTTAACCCCATGTTTCAATATGCGCGCCCTCTGTATCCTTGCCAACCCGCGGGGGAGTCCAGAGGGGCGGCCTCGAACAACTCATTTTTTAATCCTCTTTCCAACGCACGTATCCCCATCACTCTAAACCCAGCCGTTCTCGAGAAATCGCCCTTTTTCGGTTTTTACCCAAACAAAATACATTAACCCAACTCAAATCAGTAAAATCCACTCAAAATCCCTTAACCCAACTGAAATCAGTAAAATCCACTCAAAATCCCTTAACCCAACTGAAATCAGTAAAATCCAATCAAAATTAGTAAAATCCAGCCAAAATCCCTTAACCCAACTGAAATCCCTAAAATCCAATCAAAATCCCTAAAATCCAGCCAAAATCGCTAAACTCTAATCAAAACTTCTTAAATCCAATCAAAAACGCTAAAATCCAACCAAAATCTTTAAAATCCAGCCAAAATCCCTTAACCCAACTGAAATCCGTTAACCCAACTGAAATCCCTAAAATCCAATCAAAATCGCTAAAATCCAATTAGAATCCCTAAAATCCAGCCCCAATCCTTTAACCCAACTGAAATCCCTCAACAAACCCTTTTTCCATAACCGAACCTCTCAACTTCAATACCACTAACTCTCCACCAAGCCTATCATCTACCTAGTCAGGTTCGGTTTGCTAAATTCGGTCAACATCATATTCTAAATTTTCCAGTTTAAAAACTTAACCCCATGTTTCAATATGCGCGCCCTCTGTATCCTTGCCAACCCGCGGGGGAGTCCAGAGGGGCGGCCTCGAACAACTCATTTTTTAATCCTCTTTCCAACGCACGTATCCCCATCACTCTAAACCCAGCCGTTCTCGAGAAATCGCCCTTTTTCGGTTTTTACCCAAACAAAATACATTAACCCAACTCAAATCAGTAAAATCCACTCAAAATCCCTTAACCCAACTGAAATCAGTAAAATCCACTCAAAATCCCTTAACCCAACTGAAATCAGTAAAATCCAATCAAAATTAGTAAAATCCAGCCAAAATCCCTTAACCCAACTGAAATCCCTAAAATCCAATCAAAATCCCTAAAATCCAGCCAAAATCGCTAAACTCTAATCAAAACTTCTTAAATCCAATCAAAAACGCTAAAATCCAACCAAAATCTTTAAAATCCAGCCAAAATCCCTTAACCCAACTGAAATCCGTTAACCCAACTGAAATCCCTAAAATCCAATCAAAATCGCTAAAATCCAATTAGAATCCCTAAAATCCAGCCCCAATCCTTTAACCCAACTGAAATCCCTCAACAAACCCTTTTTCCATAACCGAACCTCTCAACTTCAATACCACTAACTCTCCACCAAGTCTATCATCTACCTAGTCAGGTTCGGTTTGCTAAATTCGGTCAACATCATATTCTAAATTTTCCAGTTTAAAAACCCAACCCCATGTTTCAATATGCGCGCCCTCTGTATCCTTGCCAACCCGCGGGGGAGTCCAGAGGGGCGGCCTCGAACAACTCATTTTTTAATCCTCTTTCCAACGCACGTATCCCCATCACTCTAAACCCAGCCGTTCTCGAGAAATCGCCCTTTTTCGGTTTTTACCCAAACAAAATACATTAACCCAACTCAAATCAGTAAAATCCACTCAAAATCCCTTAACCCAACTGAAATCAGTAAAATCCACTCAAAATCCCTTAACCCAACTGAAATCAGTAAAATCCAATCAAAATTAGTAAAATCCAGCCAAAATCCCTTAACCCAACTGAAATCCCTAAAATCCAATCAAAATCCCTAAAATCCAGCCAAAATCGCTAAACTCTAATCAAAACTTCTTAAATCCAATCAAAAACGCTAAAATCCAACCAAAATCTTTAAAATCCAGCCAAAATCCCTTAACCCAACTGAAATCCGTTAACCCAACTGAAATCCCTAAAATCCAATCAAAATCGCTAAAATCCAATTAGAATCCCTAAAATCCAGCCCCAATCCTTTAACCCAACTGAAATCCCTCAACAAACCCTTTTTCCATAACCGAACCTCTCAACTTCAATACCACTAACTCTCCACCAAGCCTATCATCTACCTAGTCAGGTTCGGTTTGCTAAATTCGGTCAACATCATATTCTAAATTTTCCAGTTTAAAAACTTAACCCCATGTTTCAATATGCGCGCCCTCTGTATCCTTGCCAACCCGCGGGGGAGTCCAGAGGGGCGGCCTCGAACAACTCATTTTTTAATCCTCTTTCCAACGCACGTATCCCCATCACTCTAAACCCAGCCGTTCTCGAGAAATCGCCCTTTTTCGGTTTTTACCCAAACAAAATACATTAACCCAACTCAAATCAGTAAAATCCACTCAAAATCCCTTAACCCAACTGAAATTAGTAAAATCCAGCCAAAATCCCTTAACCCAACTGAAATCCCTAAAATCCAATCAAAATCCCTAAAATCCAGCCAAAATCGCTAAACTCTAATCAAAACTTCTTAAATCCAATCAAAAACGCTAAAATCCAACCAAAATCTTTAAAATCCAGCCAAAATCCCTTAACCCAACTGAAATCCGTTAACCCAACTGAAATCCCTAAAATCCAATCAAAATCGCTAAAATCCAATTAGAATCCCTAAAATCCAGCCCCAATCCTTTAACCCAACTGAAATCCCTCAACAAACCCTTTTTCCATAACCGAACCTCTCAACTTCAATACCACTAACTCTCCACCAAGTCTATCATCTACCTAGTCAGGTTCGGTTTGCTAAATTCGGTCAACATCATATTCTAAATTTTCCAGTTTAAAAACCCAACCCCATGTTTCAATATGCGCGCCCTCTGTATCCTTGCCAACCCGCGGGGGAGTCCAGAGGGGCGGCCTCGAACAACTCATTTTTTAATCCTCTTTCCAACGCACGTATCCCCATCACTCTAAACCCAGCCGTTCTCGAGAAATCGCCCTTTTTCGGTTTTTACCCAAACAAAATACATTAACCCAACTCAAATCAGTAAAATCCACTCAAAATCCCTTAACCCAACTGAAATCAGTAAAATCCACTCAAAATCCCTTAACCCAACTGAAATCAGTAAAATCCAATCAAAATTAGTAAAATCCAGCCAAAATCCCTTAACCCAACTGAAATCCCTAAAATCCAATCAAAATCCCTAAAATCCAGCCAAAATCGCTAAACTCTAATCAAAACTTCTTAAATCCAATCAAAAACGCTAAAATCCAACCAAAATCTTTAAAATCCAGCCAAAATCCCTTAACCCAACTGAAATCCGTTAACCCAACTGAAATCCCTAAAATCCAATCAAAATCGCTAAAATCCAATTAGAATCCCTAAAATCCAGCCCCAATCCTTTAACCCAACTGAAATCCCTCAACAAACCCTTTTTCCATAACCGAACCTCTCAACTTCAATACCACTAACTCTCCACCAAGCCTATCATCTACCTAGTCAGGTTCGGTTTGCTAAATTCGGTCAACATCATATTCTAAATTTTCCAGTTTAAAAACTTAACCCCATGTTTCAATATGCGCGCCCTCTGTATCCTTGCCAACCCGCGGGGGAGTCCAGAGGGGCGGCCTCGAACAACTCATTTTTTAATCCTCTTTCCAACGCACGTATCCCCATCACTCTAAACCCAGCCGTTCTCGAGAAATCGCCCTTTTTCGGTTTTTACCCAAACAAAATACATTAACCCAACTCAAATCAGTAAAATCCACTCAAAATCCCTTAACCCAACTGAAATTAGTAAAATCCAGCCAAAATCCCTTAACCCAACTGAAATCCCTAAAATCCAATCAAAATCCCTAAAATCCAGCCAAAATCGCTAAACTCTAATCAAAACTTCTTAAATCCAATCAAAAACGCTAAAATCCAACCAAAATCTTTAAAATCCAGCCAAAATCCCTTAACCCAACTGAAATCCGTTAACCCAACTGAAATCCCTAAAATCCAATCAAAATCGCTAAAATCCAATTAGAATCCCTAAAATCCAGCCCCAATCCTTTAACCCAACTGAAATCCCTCAACAAACCCTTTTTCCATAACCGAACCTCTCAACTTCAATACCACTAACTCTCCACCAAGCCTATCATCTACCTAGTCAGGTTCGGTTTGCTAAATTCGGTCAACATCATATTCTAAATTTTCCAGTTTAAAAACTTAACCCCATGTTTCAATATGCGCGCCCTCTGTATCCTTGCCAACCCGCGGGGGAGTCCAGAGGGGCGGCCTCGAACAACTCATTTTTTAATCCTCTTTCCAACGCACGTATCCCCATCACTCTAAACCCAGCCGTTCTCGAGAAATCGCCCTTTTTCGGTTTTTACCCAAACAAAATACATTAACCCAACTCAAATCAGTAAAATCCACTCAAAATCCCTTAACCCAACTGAAATCAGTAAAATCCACTCAAAATCCCTTAACCCAACTGAAATCAGTAAAATCCAATCAAAATTAGTAAAATCCAGCCAAAATCCCTTAACCCAACTGAAATCCCTAAAATCCAATCAAAATCCCTAAAATCCAGCCAAAATCGCTAAACTCTAATCAAAACTTCTTAAATCCAATCAAAAACGCTAAAATCCAACCAAAATCTTTAAAATCCAGCCAAAATCCCTTAACCCAACTGAAATCCCTAAAATCCAATCAAAATCGCTAAAATCCAATTAGAATCCCTAAAATCCAGCCCCAATCCTTTAACCCAACTGAAATCCCTCAACAAACCCTTTTTCCATAACCGAACCTCTCAACTTCAATACCACTAACTCTCCACCAAGCCTATCATCTACCTAGTCAGGTTCGGTTTGCTAAATTCGGTCAACATCATATTCTAAATTTTCCAGTTTAAAAACCCAACCCCATGTTTCAATATGCGCGCCCTCTGTATCCTTGCCAACCCGCGGGGGAGTCCAGAGGGGCGGCCTCGAACAACTCATTTTTTAATCCTCTTTCCAACGCACGTATCCCCATCACTCTAAACCCAGCCGTTCTCGAGAAATCGCCCTTTTTCGGTTTTTACCCAAACAAAATACATTAACCCAACTCAAATCAGTAAAATCCACTCAAAATCCCTTAACCCAACTGAAATCAGTAAAATCCACTCAAAATCCCTTAACCCAACTGAAATCAGTAAAATCCAATCAAAATTAGTAAAATCCAGCCAAAATCCCTTAACCCAACTGAAATCCCTAAAATCCAATCAAAATCCCTAAAATCCAGCCAAAATCGCTAAACTCTAATCAAAACTTCTTAAATCCAATCAAAAACGCTAAAATCCAACCAAAATCTTTAAAATCCAGCCAAAATCCCTTAACCCAACTGAAATCCGTTAACCCAACTGAAATCCCTAAAATCCAATCAAAATCGCTAAAATCCAATTAGAATCCCTAAAATCCAGCCCCAATCCTTTAACCCAACTGAAATCCCTCAACAAACCCTTTTTCCATAACCGAACCTCTCAACTTCAATACCACTAACTCTCCACCAAGCCTATCATCTACCTAGTCAGGTTCGGTTTGCTAAATTCGGTCAACATCATATTCTAAATTTTCCAGTTTAAAAACCCAACCCCATGTTTCAATATGCGCGCCCTCTGTATCCTTGCCAACCCGCGGGGGAGTCCAGAGGGGCGGCCTCGAACAACTCATTTTTTAATCCTCTTTCCAACGCACGTATCCCCATCACTCTAAACCCAGCCGTTCTCGAGAAATCGCCCTTTTTCGGTTTTTACCCAAACAAAATACATTAACCCAACTCAAATCAGTAAAATCCACTCAAAATCCCTTAACCCAACTGAAATCAGTAAAATCCACTCAAAATCCCTTAACCCAACTGAAATCAGTAAAATCCAATCAAAATTAGTAAAATCCAGCCAAAATCCCTTAACCCAACTGAAATCAATAAAATCCAATCAAAATCCCTAAAATCCAATCAAAATTAGTAAAATCCAGCCAAAATGCCTTAACCCAACTGAAATCCCTTAACCCTTTTGAAATCCCTAAAATCCAACTGAAATCCCTAAAATCCAATCAAAATTAGTAAAATAGAGCCAAAATAACTAGGGATTTCTTGTTTCACAATTTTTAACATGTATTTTGATACAAGGTTGTGTTAAGCTGTGAGTTGTCCAGAGACCAAACTCCACCATAACTGACCACATTCTACGATGTCTCACCACATTCCACAATGTCTCACCAAACTCCACCATGTCTAACCAAACTCCACCGTGTCTCACCAAAATCCACCATGTCCCACCAAACTCCAGAATGACTCACCACAGTCCACCATGTCACACCAAACTAAACCATAACTGACCACATTCCATCATGTCTCACCAAACTCCACCATGTCTCACGAAACTCCACCATGACTAACCACACTCCACCATGTCTCACCAAACACAACCATATCTCACCAAACTTCACCACACTCCACCATGTCTCACCAAACACCACCATGTCGAACCAAACACAACCATATCTCACCAAACTTCACCACACTCCACCATGTCTCACCAAATTCCACCATTTCTCACCAAACTACACCAAGTCTCACTACATTCCACTATGTCTCACCAAACTCCAACATGTCTCACCAAATTCCACCATGTCCCACCACATTAACCATGTCTCACCAAACTCCACCATGCCTCACCAAACTCCACCATGTCTCACCACATTCCACCATGTCTCACTAAACTCCACCATGACTCACCACACTCCACCATGTCTCACCAAACCCCACGATGCCTCACCAAACTCCACCATGTCTCACCACATTCCACCATGTCTCACCACATTCCACCATGTCTCACTAAACTCCATCATAAGTCACCACATTCCACCGTGTCTCACCAAATTCCACCATGTCTCACTAAACTCCACCATGACTCACCACATTCCACCATGTCTCACCAAACTCCGTCATGTCTCACCACATTCCGCCATGTCTAACCACATTCCGCCATGTTTCACCAAACTCTACCATGCATCCCCACATTATACCATGTCTCACCACATTCTGCCGTGTTTCACCAAACTCCACCATGCATTACCACATTCCGCCATGTCTCACCACATTCCACCATGTCTCAAGATACTCCACCATGTCTCACCAAATTCCACCATGTCTCACCAAACTCCACCATAACTCACCACATTCTACCATGTTTCACCAAACACCACCATGTCTCACCACATTCTACCATGTTTCACCAAACACCACCATGTCTCACCACATTCTGTCATGTCTCACCAAACTCCACCATAACTCTCCACATTCTACCATGTTTCACCAAGCACCACCATGTCTCACCACATTCTACCATGTTTCACCAAACACCACCATGTTTCACCAAACACCACCATGTCTCACCACATTCCACCATGTCTCACCAAACTCCACCATAACTCACCACATTCTACCATGTCTCACCAAACTCCACCATG
>RBVU03000086.1:0-27212 GCA_004115045.4 Sinella curviseta
AATAAGAAGCTATGTGGAAGCTGTGTGGAAGAATAAGAAGCTGTGTGGAAGCTGTGTGGAAGAATAAGAAGCTATATGGAAGAATAAGAAGCTATGTGGAAGATGTGTGGAAGAATAAGAAGCTGTGTGGAAGCTGTGTGGAAGAATAAGAAGCTATTTGGAAGCTGTGTATAGGAATAAGAAGCTATGTGGAAGCTGTGTGGAAGAATTAGAAGCTGTGTGGAAGCAGTGTGGAAGAATAAGAAGCTATGTGGAAGCTGTGTGGAAGCTGTGTGGAAGAATAAAAAGCTATGTGCAAGCTGCGTGGAAGATTAAGAAGCTATGTGGAAGCTGTGTGGAAGAATAAGAAGCTATGTACAAGCTGTGTGGAAGAATAAAAAACTATTTGGAAGCTATGTGGAGGAATAAGAAGCTATGTGGAAGCTGTGTGGAGAAATAAGAAGCTATGTGGAAGCTATGTGGAAGAATAAGAAGCTATGTGCAAGCTGTGTGGAAGAATAAGAAGCTGTGTGGAAGCTGTGTGGAAGAATAAGAAGCTGTGTGGAAGCTGTGTGGAAGAATAAGAAGCTATTTGGAAGCTGTGTATAGGAATAAGAAGCTATGTGGAAGCTGTGTGGAAGAATAAGAAGCTATGTGCAAGCTGTGTGGAAGAATAAGAAGCTATGTGGAAGCTGTGTGGAAGAATAAGAAGCTATGTACAAGCTGTGTGGAAGAATAAGAAGCTATGTGCAAGTTGTGTGGAAGAATAAGAAGCTATGTGCAAGCTATATGGAAGAATAAGAAGCTATGTGCAAGTTGTGTGGAAGAATAAGAAGCTATGTGCAAGCTGTGTGGAGAGATAAGAAGCTGTGTGGAAGAATAAGAAGCTGTGTGGAAGCTGTGTGGAAGAATAAGAAGCTATGTGCAAGCTGTGTGGAAGAATAAGATGCTATGTGCAAGCTGTGTGGAAGAATAAGAAGCTATGTGGAAGCTGTATGCAAGAATTAGAAGCTGTGTGGAAGCTGTGTGGAAGAATTAGAAGCTGTGTGGAAGCTGTGTGGAAGAATAAGAAGCTATTTGGAAGCTGTGTATAATAATAAGAAGCTATGTGGAAGCTGTGTGGAAGAATAAGAAGCTATGTGCAAGCTGTGTGGAAGAATAAGAAGCTATGTGGAAGCTGTGTGGAAGAATATGAAGCTATGTGGAAGCTGTCTGGAAGAATAAGAAGCTATGTGGAAGCTGTGTGGAGGAATAAGAAGCTATGTGGAAGCTATGTGGAAGAATAAGAAGCTATGTGGAAGCTGTGTGGAAGAATAAGAAGCTATATGGAAGAATAAGAAGCTATATGGAAGAATAAGAAGCTATATGGAAGAATAAGAAGCTATATGGAAGAATAAGAAGCTATATGGAAGAATAAGAAGCTATGTGGAAGCTGCGTGGAAGCTGTGTGGAAGAATAAGAAGCTATTTGGAAGCTGTGTATAGGAATAAGAAGCTATGTGGAAGCTGTGTGGAAGAATTAGAAGCTGTGTGGAAGCTGTGTGGAAGCTGTGTGGAAGAATAAGAAGCTGTGTGGAAGCTGTGTGGAAGAATAAGAAGCTATGTGGAAGCTGTGTGGAAGAATTAGAAGCTGTGTGGAAGCTGTGTGGAAGAATAAGAAGCTATGTGCAAGCTGTGTGGAAGAATAAGAAGCTATGTGGAAGCTGTGTGCAAGAATTAGAAGCTGTGTGGAAGCTGTGTGGAAGAATTAGAAGCTGTGTGGAAGCTGTGTGGAAGAATAAGAAGCTATTTGGAAGCTGTGTATAATAATAAGAAGCTATGTGGAAGCTGTGTGGAAGAATAAGAAGCTATGTGCAAGCTGTGTGGAAGAATAAGAAGCTATGTGGAAGCTGTGTGGAAGAATATGAAGCTATGTGGAAGCTGTCTGGAAGAATAAGAAGCTATGTGGAAGCTGTGTGGAGGAATAAGAAGCTATGTGGAAGCTATGTGGAAGAATAAGAAGCTATGTGCAAGCTGTGTGGAAGAATAAGAAGCTATATGGAAGAATAAGAAGCTATATGGAAGAATAAGAAGCTATATGGAAGAATAAGAAGCTATATGGAAGAATAAGAAGCTATGTGGAAGCTGCGTGGAAGCTGTGTGGAAGAATAAGAAGCTATTTGGAAGCTGTGTATATAATAAGAAGCTATGTTGAAGCTGTGTGGAAGAATAAGAAGCTATGTGCAAGCTGTGTGGAAGCTGTGTGGAAGAATAAGAAGCTGTGTGGAAGCTGTGTGGAAGAATAAGAAGCTATGTGGAAGCTGTGTGGAAGAATAAAAAGCTATGTGGAGGCTGTGTGGAAGAATAAGAAGCTGTGTGGAAGCTGTGTGGAAGAATATGAAGCTGTGTGGAAGCTGTGTGGAAGAATATGAAGCTATGTGGAAGCTGTCTGGAAGAATAAGAAGCTATGTGGAAGCTGTGTGGAAGAATAAGAAGCTGTGTGGAAGAATAAGAAGCTGTGTGGAAGCTGTGTGGAAGAATTAGAAGCTGTGTGGAAGCTGTGTGGAAGAATAAGAAGCTATGTGGAAGCTGTGTGGAAGAATAAAAAGCTATGTGGAGGCTGTGTGGAAGAATAAGAAGCTGTGTGGAAGCTGTGTGGAAGAATATGAAGCTGTGTGGAAGCTGTGTGGAAGAATATGAAGCTATGTGGAAGCTGTGTGGAAGAATATGAAGCTGTGTGGAAGCTGTGTGGAAGAATAAGAAACTATTTGGAAGCTATGTGGAGGAATAAGAAGCTATGTGGAAGCTGTGTGGAGGAATAAGAAGCTATGTGGAAGCTATGTGGAAGAATAAGAAGCTATGTACAAGCTGTGTGGGAGAATAAAAAACTATTTGGAAGCTATGTGGAGGAATAAGAAGCTATGTGGAAGCTGTGTGGAGAAATAAGAAGCTATGTGGAAGCTATGTGGAAGAATAAGAAGCTATGTGCAAGCTGTGTGGAAGAATAAGAAGCTGTGTGGAAGCTGTGTGGAAGAATAAGAAGCTGTGTGGAAGCTGTGTGGAAGAATAAGAAGCTATTTGGAAGCTGTGTATAGGAATAAGAAGCTATGTGGAAGCTGTGTGGAAGAATAAGAAGCTATGTGCAAGCTGTGTGGAAGAATAAGAAGCTATGTGGAAGCTGTGTGGAAGAATAAGAAGCTATGTACAAGCTGTGTGGAAGAATAAGAAGCTATGTGCAAGTTGTGTGGAAGAATAAGAAGCTATGTGCAAGCTATATGGAAGAATAAGAAGCTATGTGGAAGCTGTGTGGAAGCTGTGTGGAAGAATAAGAAGCTATTTGGAAGCTGTGTATAGGAATAAGAAGCTATGTGCAAGTTGTGTGGAAGAATAAGAAGCTATGTGCAAGCTGTGTGGAGAGATAAGAAGCTGTGTGGAAGAATAAGAAGCTGTGTGGAAGCTGTGTGGAAGAATAAGAAGCTATGTGCAAGCTGTGTGGAAGAATAAGATGCTATGTGCAAGCTGTGTGGAAGAATAAGAAGCTATGTGGAAGCTGTGTGCAAGAATTAGAAGCTGTGTGGAAGCTGTGTGGAAGAATTAGAAGCTGTGTGGAAGCTGTGTGGAAGAATAAGAAGCTATGTGCAAGCTGTGTGGAGGGATAAGAAGCTGTGTGGAAGAATAAGAAGCTGTGTGGAAGCTGTGTGGAAGAATAAGAAGCTATGTGCAAGCTGTGTGGAAGAATAAGAAGCTATGTGGAAGCTGTGTGGAAGAATTAGAAGCTGTGTTGAAGCTGTGTGGAAGAATTAGAAGCTGTGTGGAAGCTGTGTGGAAGAATAAGAAGCTATGTGCAAGC
This sequence comes from Sinella curviseta, assembly GCA_004115045.4. Classification (NCBI taxonomy): domain Eukaryota; kingdom Metazoa; phylum Arthropoda; class Collembola; order Entomobryomorpha; family Entomobryidae; genus Sinella; species Sinella curviseta. Next base: position 3,808 of record RBVU03000086.1, read on the forward strand.
TGTGGGGAAGAATAAGAAGCTATGTGGAAGCTGTGTGGAAGAATAAAAAGCTATGTGGAGTCTGTGTGGATACATAAGAAGCTGTGTGGAAGCTGTGTGGAAGAATATGAAGCTATGTGGAAGCTGTGTGGAAGAATAAAAAGCTATGTGGAAGCTGTGTGGAAGAATAAAAAGCTATGTGGAGTCTGTGTGGATACATAAGAAGCTGTGTGGAAGCTGTGTGGAAGAATATGAAGCTATGTGGAAGCTGTGTGGAAGAATAAAAAGCTATGTGGAGGCTGTGTGGAAGAATAAGAAGCTGTGTGGAAGCTGTCTGGAAGAATAAGAAGCTGTGTGGAAGCTGTGTGGCAGAATAAAAAACTATTTGGAAGCTATGTGGAGGAATAAGAAGCTATGTGGAAGCTGTGTGGAGGAATAAGAAGCTATGTGGAAGCTATGTGGAAGAATAAGAAGCTTTGTGCAAGCTGTGTGGAAGAATAAGAAGCTATGTGGAAGCTGTGTGGAAGAATAAAAAGCTATGTGGAGGCTGTGTGGAAGAATAAGAAGCTGTGTGGAAGCTGTCTGGAAGAATAAGAAGCTGTGTGGAAGCTGTGTGGAAGAACAAGAAACTATTTGGAAGCTATGTGGAGGAATAAGAAGCTATGTGGAAGCTGTGTGGAGGAATAAGAAGCTATGTGGAAGCTATGTGGAAGAATAAGAAGCTATGTGCAAGCTGTGGGGAAGAACAAGAAACTATTTGGAAGCTATGTGGAGGAATAAGAAGCTATGTGGAAGCTGTGTGGAGGAATAAGAAGCTATGTGGAAGCTGTGTGGAAGAATAAGAAGCTATGTGCAAGCTGTGGGGAAGAATAAGAAGCTATGTGGAAGCTGTGTGGAAGAATAAAAAGCTATGTGGAGTCTGTGTGGAAGATTAAGAAGCTGTGTGGAAGCTGTGTGGAAGAATATGAAGCTATGTGGAAGCTGTGTGGAAGAATAAAAAGCTATGTGGAGGCTGTGTGGAAGAATAAGAAGCTGTGTGGAAGCTGTCTGGAAGAATAAGAAGCTGTGTGGAAGCTGTGTGGAAGAATAAGAAACTATTTGAAAGCTATGTGGAGGAATAAGAAGCTATGTGGAAGCTGTGTGGAGGAATAAGAAGCTATGTGGAAGCTATGTGGAAGAATAAGAAGCTATGTGCAAGCTGTGTGGAAGAATAAGAAGCTATGTGGAAGCTGTGTGGAAGAATAAAAAGCTATGTGGAGGCTGTGTGGAAGAATAAGAAGCTGTGTGGAAGCTGTCTGGAAGAATAAGAAGCTGTGTGGAAGCTGTGTGGAAGAACAAGAAACTATTTGGAAGCTATGTGGAGGAATAAGAAGCTATGTGGAAGCTGTGTGGAGGAATAAGAAGCTATGTGGATGCTATGTGGAAGAATAAGAAGCTGTGTGGAAGCTGTGTGGAAGAATAAGAAGTTATATGGAAGAATAAGAAGCTATGTGGAAGCTGTGTGGAAGAATAAGAAGCTGTGTGGAAGCTGTGTGGAAGAATAAGAAGCTATATGGAAGAATAAGAAGCTATGTGGAAGATGTGTGGAAGAATAAGAAGCTGTGTGGAAGCTGTGTGGAAGAATAAGAAGCTATTTGGAAGCTGTGTATAGGAATAAGAAGCTATGTGGAAGCTGTGTGGAAGAATTAGAAGCTGTGTGGAAGCAGTGTGGAAGAATAAGAAGCTATGTGGAAGCTGTGTGGAAGCTGTGTGGAAGAATAAAAAGCTATGTGCAAGCTGCGTGGAAGATTAAGAAGCTATGTGGAAGCTGTGTGGAAGAATAAGAAGCTATGTACAAGCTGTGTGGAAGAATAAAAAACTATTTGGAAGCTATGTGGAGGAATAAGAAGCTATGTGGAAGCTGTGTGGAGAAATAAGAAGCTATGTGGAAGCTATGTGGAAGAATAAGAAGCTATGTGCAAGCTGTGTGGAAGAATAAGAAGCTGTGTGGAAGCTGTGTGGAAGAATAAGAAGCTGTGTGGAAGCTGTGTGGAAGAATAAGAAGCTATTTGGAAGCTGTGTATAGGAATAAGAAGCTATGTGGAAGATGTGTGGAAGAATAAGAAGCTGTGTGGAAGCTGTGTGGAAGAATAAGAAGCTATTTGGAAGCTGTGTATAGGAATAAGAAGCTATGTGGAAGCTGTGTGGAAGAATTAGAAGCTGTGTGGAAGCAGTGTGGAAGAATAAGAAGCTATGTGGAAGCTGTGTGGAAGCTGTGTGGAAGAATAAAAAGCTATGTGCAAGCTGCGTGGAAGATTAAGAAGCTATGTGGAAGCTGTGTGGAAGAATAAGAAGCTATGTACAAGCTGTGTGGAAGAATAAAAAACTATTTGGAAGCTATGTGGAGGAATAAGAAGCTATGTGGAAGCTGTGTGGAGAAATAAGAAGCTATGTGGAAGCTATGTGGAAGAATAAGAAGCTATGTGCAAGCTGTGTGGAAGAATAAGAAGCTGTGTGGAAGCTGTGTGGAAGAATAAGAAGCTGTGTGGAAGCTGTGTGGAAGAATAAGAAGCTATTTGGAAGCTGTGTATAGGAATAAGAAGCTATGTGGAAGCTGTGTGGAAGATAAAGAAGCTATGTGCAAGCTGTGTGGAAGAATAAGAAGCTATGTGGAAGCTGTGTGGAAGAATAAGAAGCTATGTACAAGCTGTGTGGATGAATAAGAAGCTATGTGCAAGTTGTGTGGAAGAATAAGAAGCTATGTGCAAGCTATATGGAAGAATAAGAAGCTATGTGGAAGCTGTGTGGAAGCTGTGTGGAAGAATAAGAAGCTATTTGGAAGCTGTGTATAGGAATAAGAAGCTATGTGCAAGTTGTGTGGAAGAATAAGAAGCTATGTGCAAGCTGTGTGGAGAGATAAGAAGCTGTGTGGAAGAATAAGAAGCTGTGTGGAAGCTGTGTGGAAGAATAAGAAGCTATGTGCAAGCTGTGTGGAAGAATAAGATGCTATGTGCAAGCTGTGTGGAAGAATAAGAAGCTATGTGGAAGCTGTGTGCAAGAATTAGAAGCTGTGTGGAAGCTGTGTGGAAGAATTAGGAGCTGTGTGGAAGCTGTGTGGAAGAATAAGAAGCTATTTGGAAGCTGTGTATAATAATAAGAAGCTATGTGGAAGCTGTGTGGAAGAATAAGAAGCTATGTGCAAGCTGTGTGGAAGAATAAGAAGCTGTGTGGAAGCTGTGTGGAAGAATAAGAAGCTATTTGGAAGCTGTGTATAGGAATAAGAAGCTATGTGGAAGCTGTGTGGAAGATAAAGAAGCTATGTGCAAGCTGTGGGGAAGAATAAGAAGCTATGTGGAAGCTGTGTGGAAGAATAAAAAGCTATGTGGAGTCTGTGTGGATACATAAGAAGCTGTGTGGAAGCTGTGTGGAAGAATATGAAGCTATGTGGAAGCTGTGTGGAAGAATAAAAAGCTATGTGGAAGCTGTGTGGAAGAATAAAAAGCTATGTGGAGTCTGTGTGGATACATAAGAAGCTGTGTGGAAGCTGTGTGGAAGAATATGAAGCTATGTGGAAGCTGTGTGGAAGAATAAAAAGCTATGTGGAGGCTGTGTGGAAGAATAAGAAGCTGTGTGGAAGCTGTCTGGAAGAATAAGAAGCTGTGTGGAAGCTGTGTGGCAGAATAAAAAACTATTTGGAAGCTATGTGGAGGAATAAGAAGCTATGTGGAAGCTGTGTGGAGGAATAAGAAGCTATGTGGAAGCTATGTGGAAGAATAAGAAGCTTTGTGCAAGCTGTGTGGAAGAATAAGAAGCTATGTGGAAGCTGTGTGGAAGAATAAAAAGCTATGTGGAGGCTGTGTGGAAGAATAAGAAGCTGTGTGGAAGCTGTCTGGAAGAATAAGAAGCTGTGTGGAAGCTGTGTGGAAGAACAAGAAACTATTTGGAAGCTATGTGGAGGAATAAGAAGCTATGTGGAAGCTGTGTGGAGGAATAAGAAGCTATGTGGAAGCTATGTGGAAGAATAAGAAGCTATGTGCAAGCTGTGGGGAAGAACAAGAAACTATTTGGAAGCTATGTGGAGGAATAAGAAGCTATGTGGAAGCTGTGTGGAGGAATAAGAAGCTATGTGGAAGCTGTGTGGAAGAATAAGAAGCTATGTGCAAGCTGTGGGGAAGAATAAGAAGCTATGTGGAAGCTGTGTGGAAGAATAAAAAGCTATGTGGAGTCTGTGTGGAAGATTAAGAAGCTGTGTGGAAGCTGTGTGGAAGAATATGAAGCTATGTGGAAGCTGTGTGGAAGAATAAAAAGCTATGTGGAGGCTGTGTGGAAGAATAAGAAGCTGTGTGGAAGCTGTCTGGAAGAATAAGAAGCTGTGTGGAAGCTGTGTGGAAGAATAAGAAACTATTTGAAAGCTATGTGGAGGAATAAGAAGCTATGTGGAAGCTGTGTGGAGGAATAAGAAGCTATGTGGAAGCTATGTGGAAGAATAAGAAGCTATGTGCAAGCTGTGTGGAAGAATAAGAAGCTATGTGGAAGCTGTGTGGAAGAATAAAAAGCTATGTGGAGGCTGTGTGGAAGAATAAGAAGCTGTGTGGAAGCTGTCTGGAAGAATAAGAAGCTGTGTGGAAGCTGTGTGGAAGAACAAGAAACTATTTGGAAGCTATGTGGAGGAATAAGAAGCTATGTGGAAGCTGTGTGGAGGAATAAGAAGCTATGTGGAAGCTATGTGGAAGAATAAGAAGCTGTGTGGAAGCTGTGTGGAAGAATAAGAAGTTATATGGAAGAATAAGAAGCTATGTGGAAGCTGTGTGGAAGAATAAGAAGCTGTGTGGAAGCTGTGTGGAAGAATAAGAAGCTATATGGAAGAATAAGAAGCTATGTGGAAGATGTGTGGAAGAATAAGAAGCTGTGTGGAAGCTGTGTGGAAGAATAAGAAGCTATTTGGAAGCTGTGTATAGGAATAAGAAGCTATGTGGAAGCTGTGTGGAAGAATTAGAAGCTGTGTGGAAGCAGTGTGGAAGAATAAGAAGCTATGTGGAAGCTGTGTGGAAGCTGTGTGGAAGAATAAAAAGCTATGTGCAAGCTGCGTGGAAGATTAAGAAGCTATGTGGAAGCTGTGTGGAAGAATAAGAAGCTATGTACAAGCTGTGTGGAAGAATAAAAAACTATTTGGAAGCTATGTGGAGGAATAAGAAGCTATGTGGAAGCTGTGTGGAGAAATAAGAAGCTATGTGGAAGCTATGTGGAAGAATAAGAAGCTATGTGCAAGCTGTGTGGAAGAATAAGAAGCTGTGTGGAAGCTGTGTGGAAGAATAAGAAGCTGTGTGGAAGCTGTGTGGAAGAATAAGAAGCTATTTGGAAGCTGTGTATAGGAATAAGAAGCTATGTGGAAGATGTGTGGAAGAATAAGAAGCTGTGTGGAAGCTGTGTGGAAGAATAAGAAGCTATTTGGAAGCTGTGTATAGGAATAAGAAGCTATGTGGAAGCTGTGTGGAAGAATTAGAAGCTGTGTGGAAGCAGTGTGGAAGAATAAGAAGCTATGTGGAAGCTGTGTGGAAGCTGTGTGGAAGAACTAAAAGCTATGTGCAAGCTGCGTGGAAGATTAAGAAGCTATGTGGAAGCTGTGTGGAAGAATAAGAAGCTATGTACAAGCTGTGTGGAAGAATAAAAAACTATTTGGAAGCTATGTGGAGGAATAAGAAGCTATGTGGAAGCTGTGTGGAGAAATAAGAAGCTATGTGGAAGCTATGTGGAAGAATAAGAAGCTATGTACAAGCTGTGTGGAAGAATAAGAAGCTGTGTGGAAGCTGTGTGGAAGAATAAGAAGCTGTGTGGAAGCTGTGTGGAAGAATAAGAAGCTATTTGGAAGCTGTGTATAGGAATAAGAAGCTATGTGGAAGCTGTGTGGAAGATAAAGAAGCTATGTGCAAGCTGTGTGGAAGAATAAGAAGCTATGTGGAAGCTGTGTGGAAGAATAAGAAGCTATGTACAAGCTGTGTGGATGAATAAGAAGCTATGTGCAAGTTGTGTGGAAGAATAAGAAGCTATGTGCAAGCTATATGGAAGAATAAGAAGCTATGTGGAAGCTGTGTGGAAGCTGTGTGGAAGAATAAGAAGCTTTGTGCAAGCTGTGTGGAAGAATAAGAAGCTATGTGGAAGCTGTGTGGAAGAATTAGAAGCTGTGTGGAAGCTGTGTGGAGGAATAAGAAGCTATGTGCAAGCTGTGTGGAAGAATAAGAAACTATGTGGAAGCTGTGTGGAAGAATAAAAAGCTATGTGGAGGCTGTGTGGAAGAATAAGAAGCTGTGTGGAAGCTGTGTGGAAGAATAAGAAGCCATTTGGAAGCTATGTGGAGGAATAAGAAGCTATGAGGAAGCTGTGTGGAAGAATAAGAAGCTGTGTGGAAGCTGTGTGGAAGAATAAGAAGCTATTTGGAAGCTATGTGGAGGAATAAGAAGCTATGTGGAAGCTGTGTGGAGGGAAATGAAGCTATGTGGGAGGCATGTGGAAGAATAAGAAGCTGTGGGGAAGCTGTGTGGAAGAATAAGAAGCTATATGGAAGAATAAGAAGCTATGTGGAAGCTGTGTGGAAGAATTAGAAGCTGTGTGGAAGCTGTGTGGAAGAATAAGAAGCTATGTGCAAGCTGTGTGGAAGAATAAGAAACTATGTATAAGCTGTGTGAAAGAATAAAAAGCTATGTGGAGGCTGTGTGGAAGAATAAGAAGCTGTGCGGAAGCTGTGTGGAAGAATAAGAAGCCATTTGGAAGCTATGTGGAGGAATAAGTAGCTATGAGGAAGCTGTGTGGAAGAATAAGAAGCTGTGTGGAAGCTGTGTGGAAGAATAAGAAGCTATTTGGAAGCTATGTGGAGGAATAAGAAGCTATGTGGAAGCTGTGTGGAGGGAAATGAAGCTATGTGGGAGGCATGTGGAAGAATAAGAAGCTGTGTGGAAGCTGTGTGGAAGAATAAGAAGCTATATGGAAGAATAATAAACTGTGTGGAAGCTGTGTGGAAGAATAAGAAACTATGTGGGAGCTGTGTGAAAAAATAAGAAGCTATGTGGAAGCTGTGTGGAAGAATAAGAAGCTGTTTGGAAGCTGTGTGGAAGAATAAGAAGCTAGGTGGAAGCTGTGTGGAAGAATAAGAAGCTATGTGCAAGCTGTGTGCAACAATAAGGAGCTATGTGCAAGCTGCGTGGAAGAATAAGAAGCTGTGAGGAAGCTGTGTGGAAGAATAAGAAGCTATGTGCAAGCTGTGTGGAGGGATGAGAAGCTATTTGGAAGCTGGATGGCAGAGTAAGAAGCTATGTGGAAGCTGTGTGGAAGAATAAGAAGCTATTTTGAAGTTGTGTTTAGGAATAAGAAGCTATGTTGAAGCTGTGTGGAAGAATAAGAACCGGTTTGGAAGCTGTTTGGAAGAGTAAGAAGCTGTGTGGAGGGAAAAGAGGCTATGTGGAAGCTGTTTGGAAGAATAAGAAGCTTTGTGGAAGCTGTGTGAAAGAATAAGAAGCTATGTGCAAGCTGTGTGGAAGAATAAGAAGCTATGAGGAAGATGTGTGGAAGAATAAGAAGCTATGTGCAAGCTGTGTGGAGGGATGAGAAGCTATTTGGAAGCTGGATGGCAGAGTAAAAACCTATGTGCAAGCTGTGTGGAAAAATAAGAAGCTATGTGCAAGCTGTGTGGAAGAATAAGAAGCTATGAGGAAGCTGTGTGGAAGAATAAGAAGCTATGTGCAAGCTGTGTGGAAGGATGAAAAGCTATTTGGAAGCTGGATGGCAGAGTAAGAAGCTATGTGGAAGCTGTGTGGAAAAATAAGAAGCTATGAGGAAGCTGTGTAAAAAAATAAGAAGCTATGTGGAAGCTGTGTGGAGGGATGAGAAGCTATTTGGAAGCTGGATGGCAGAGTAAGAAGCTATGTGCAAATTGTGTGCAAGAATAAGGAGCTATGTGCAAGCTGTGTGGAAAAATAAGAAGCTATGTGGGAGCTGCGTATAAAAATACGAAGCTATGTGGAAGCTGTGTGGAAGAATAAGAAGCTGTTTGGAAGCTGTGTGGAAGTATAAGAAGCTATGTGGAAGCTGTGCGGAAGAATATGAAGCTATGTGGAAGCTGCGTGGAAGAATTAGAAGCTATGTGGGAGCTATGTGGAAGAACAAAAAGCTATGTGGAAGAACAAAATGCTATGTGGAAGAACCAAACGCTATGTGGAAGCTGTGTGGAAGAATAAGAAGCTGTGTGCAAGCTGTGTTGAAGAATAAGAATCTGTGTGGAAGCTGGATGGCAGAGTAAGAAGCTATGTGGAAGCTGTTTGGAAGAGTAAGAAGCTGTGTGGAAGCTGTGTGGAAGAATAGGAAGCTATTTGGAAGCTGTGTTTAGGAATAAGAAACTATGTTGAAGCTGTGTGGAAGAATAAGAAGCGGTTTTGAAGCTGTGTGGAAGAATAAGAAGCGGTTTGGAAGCTGTGTGGAGGAATAAGAAGCTGTGTGGAAGCTGTGTGGAAGAATAAGAAGCTATTTGGAAGCTGTGTGGAAGAATAAGAAGCTATTTGGAAGCTGTCTTTAGGAATAAGAAGCTATGTTGAAGCTGTGTGGAAGAATGAGAAGCTGTGTGGAAGCTGTGTGGAAGAATAAGAAGCTATTTGGAAGCTATGTGGAGGAATAAGAAGCTATGTGGAAGCTGTGTGTAGGGAAATGAAGCTGTGCGGAAGCTATGTGGAAGAATAAGAAGCTATGTGCACGCTGTGTGGAAGAATAAGAAGCTGTGTGGAAGCTGTGTGGAAGAATAAGAAGCTATTTGGAAGCTGTGTATAATAATAAGAAGCTATGTGGAAGCTGTGTGGAAGAATAAGAAGCTATGTGCAAGCTGTGTGGAAGATTAAGAAGCTATGTGGAAGCTGTGTGGAAGAATAAGAAGCTATGTACAAGCTGTGTGGAAGATAAAGAAGCTATGTGCAAGTTGTATGGAAGAATAAGAAGCTATGTGCAAGCTGTGTGGATGGATAAGAAGCTGTGTGGAAGAATAAGAAGCTGTGTGGAAGCTGTGTGGAAGAATAAGAAGCTATGTGCAAGCTTTGTGGAAGAATAAGAAGCTATGTGGAAGCTGTGTTTAAGAATTAGAAGCTGTGTGGAAGAATTAGAAGCTGTGTGGAAGAATTAGAAGCTGTGTGGAAGCTGTGTGGAAGAATAAGAAGCTATGTGCAAGCTGTGTGGAAGAATAAGAAGCTATGTGGAAGCTGTGTGGAAGAATTAGAAGCTGTGTGGAAGCTGTGTGGAAGAATTAGAAGCTGTGTGGAAGCTGTGTGGAAGAATAAGAAGCTATGTGGAAGCTGTGTGGAAGAATAAAAAGCTATGTGGAGGCTGTGTGGAAGAATAAGAAGCTGTGTGGAAGCTGTGTGGAAGAATATGAAGCTGTGTGGAAGCTGTGTGGAAGAATATGAAGCTATGTGGAAGCTGTGTGGAAGAATATGAAGCTGTGTGGAAGAATAAGAAACTATTTGGAAGCTATGTGGAGGAATAAAAAGCTATGTGGAAGCTGTGTGGAGGAATAAGAAGCTATGTGGAAGCTATGTGGAAGAATAAGAAGCTATGTGCAAGCTGTGTGGAAGAATAAGAAGCTATATGGAAGAATAAGAAGCTATGTGGAAGCTGTGTGGAAGAATAAGAAGCTGTGTGGAAGCTGTGTGGAAGAATAAGAAGCTATTTGGAAGCTGTGTATAATAATAAGAAGCTATGTGGAAGCTGTGTGGAAGAATAAGAAGCTATGTGCAAGCTGTGTGGAAGATTAAGAAGCTATGTGGAAGCTGTGTGGAAGAATAAGAAGCTATGTACAAGCTGTGTGGAAGAATAAGAAGCTATGTGCAAGTTGTGTGGAAGAATAAGAAGCTATGTGCAAGCTGTGTGGAGGGATAAGAAGCTGTGTGGAAGAATAAGAAGCTGTGTGGAAGCTGTGTGGAAGAATAAGAAGCTATGTGCAAGCTGTGTGGAAGAATAAGAAGCTATGTGGAAGCTGTGTTTAAGAATTAGAAGCTGTGTGGAAGAATTAGAAGCTGTGTGGAAGAATTAGAAGCTGTGCGGAAGCTGTGTGGAAGAATAAGAAGCCATTTGGAAGCTATGTGGAGGAATAAGTAGCTATGAGGAAGCTGTGTGGAAGAATAAGAAGCTGTGTGGAAGCTGTGTGGAAGAATAAGAAGCTATTTGGAAGCTATGTGGAGGAATAAGAAGCTATGTGGAAGCTGTGTGGAGGGAAATGAAGCTATGTGGGAGGCATGTGGAAGAATAAGAAGCTGTGTGGAAGCTGTGTGGAAGAATAAGAAGCTATATGGAAGAATAATAAACTGTGTGGAAGCTGTGTGGAAGAATAAGAAGCTGTTTGGAAGCTGTGTGGAAGAATAAGAAGCTAGGTGGAAGCTGTGTGGAAGAATAAGAAGCTATGTGCAAGCTGTGTGCAACAATAAGGAGCTATGTGCAAGCTGCGTGGAAGAATAAGAAGCTGTGAGGAAGCTGTGTGGAAGAATAAGAAGCTATGTGCAAGCTGTGTGGAGGGATGAGAAGCTATTTGGAAGCTGGATGGCAGAGTAAGAAGCTATGTGGAAGCTGTGTGGAAGAATAAGAAGCTATTTTGAAGTTGTGTTTAGGAATAAGAAGCTATGTTGAAGCTGTGTGGAAGAATAAGAACCGGTTTGGAAGCTGTTTGGAAGAGTAAGAAGCTGTGTGGAGGGAAAAGAGGCTATGTGGAAGCTGTTTGGAAGAATAAGAAGCTTTGTGGAAGCTGTGTGAAAGAATAAGAAGCTATGTGCAAGCTGTGTGGAAGAATAAGAAGCTATGAGGAAGATGTGTGGAAGAATAAGAAGCTATGTGCAAGCTGTGTGGAGGGATGAGAAGCTATTTGGAAGCTGGATGGCAGAGTAAAAACCTATGTGCAAGCTGTGTGGAAAAATAAGAAGCTATGTGCAAGCTGTGTGGAAGAATAAGAAGCTATGAGGAAGCTGTGTGGAAGAATAAGAAGCTATGTGCAAGCTGTGTGGAAGGATGAAAAGCTATTTGGAAGCTGGATGGCAGAGTAAGAAGCTATGTGGAAGCTGTGTGGAAAAATAAGAAGCTATGAGGAAGCTGTGTAAAAAAATAAGAAGCTATGTGGAAGCTGTGTGGAGGGATGAGAAGCTATTTGGAAGCTGGATGGCAGAGTAAGAAGCTATGTGCAAATTGTGTGCAAGAATAAGGAGCTATGTGCAAGCTGTGTGGAAAAATAAGAAGCTATGTGGGAGCTGCGTAAAAAAATACGAAGCTATGTGGAAGCTGTGTGGAAGAATAAGAAGCTGTTTGGAAGCTGTGTGGAAGTATAAGAAGCTATGTGGAAGCTGTGCGGAAGAATATGAAGCTATGTGGAAGCTGCGTGGAAGAATTAGAAGCTATGTGGGAGCTATGTGGAAGAACAAAAAGCTATGTGGAAGAACAAAAAGCTATGTGGAAGAACCAAACGCTATGTGGAAGCTGTGTGGAAGAATAAGAAGCTGTGTGCAAGCTGTGTTGAAGAATAAGAATCTGTGTGGAAGCTGGATGGCAGAGTAAGAAGCTATGTGGAAGCTGTTTGGAAGAGTAAGAAGCTGTGTGGAAGCTGTGTGGAAGAATAGGAAGCTATTTGGAAGCTGTGTTTAGGAATAAGAAACTATGTTGAAGCTGTGTGGAAGAATAAGAAGCGGTTTTGAAGCTGTGTGGAAGAATAAGAAGCGGTTTGGAAGCTGTGTGGAGGAATAAGAAGCTGTGTGGAAGCTGTGTGGAAGAATAAGAAGCTATTTGGAAGCTGTGTGGAAGAATAAGAAGCTATTTGGAAGCTGTCTTTAGGAATAAGAAGCTATGTTGAAGCTGTGTGGAAGAATGAGAAGCTGTGTGGAAGCTGTGTGGAAGAATAAGAAGCTATTTGGAAGCTATGTGGAGGAATAAGAAGCTATGTGGAAGCTGTGTGTAGGGAAATGAAGCTGTGCGGAAGCTATGTGGAAGAATAAGAAGCTATGTGCACGCTGTGTGGAAGAATAAGAAGCTGTGTGGAAGCTGTGTGGAAGAATAAGAAGCTATTTGGAAGCTGTGTATAATAATAAGAAGCTATGTGGAAGCTGTGTGGAAGAATAAGAAGCTATGTGCAAGCTGTGTGGAAGATTAAGAAGCTATGTGGAAGCTGTGTGGAAGAATAAGAAGCTATGTACAAGCTGTGTGGAAGAATAAGAAGCTATGTGCAAGTTGTATGGAAGAATAAGAAGCTATGTGCAAGCTGTGTGGATGGATAAGAAGCTGTGTGGAAGAATAAGAAGCTGTGTGGAAGCTGTGTGGAAGAATAAGAAGCTATGTGCAAGCTTTGTGGAAGAATAAGAAGCTATGTGGAAGCTGTGTTTAAGAATTAGAAGCTGTGTGGAAGAATTAGAAGCTGTGTGGAAGAATTAGAAGCTGTGTGGAAGCTGTGTGGAAGAATAAGAAGCTATGTGCAAGCTGTGTGGAAGAATAAGAAGCTATGTGGAAGCTGTGTGGAAGAATTAGAAGCTGTGTGGAAGCTGTGTGGAAGAATTAGAAGCTGTGTGGAAGCTGTGTGGAAGAATAAGAAGCTATGTGGAAGCTGTGTGGAAGAATAAAAAGCTATGTGGAGGCTGTGTGGAAGAATAAGAAGCTGTGTGGAAGCTGTGTGGAAGAATATGAAGCTGTGTGGAAGCTGTGTGGAAGAATATGAAGCTATGTGGAAGCTGTGTGGAAGAATATGAAGCTGTGTGGAAGAATAAGAAACTATTTGGAAGCTATGTGGAGGAATAAAAAGCTATGTGGAAGCTGTGTGGAGGAATAAGAAGCTATGTGGAAGCTATGTGGAAGAATAAGAAGCTATGTGCAAGCTGTGTGGAAGAATAAGAAGCTATATGGAAGAATAAGAAGCTATGTGGAAGCTGTGTGGAAGAATAAGAAGCTGTGTGGAAGCTGTGTGGAAGAATAAGAAGCTATTTGGAAGCTGTGTATAATAATAAGAAGCTATGTGGAAGCTGTGTGGAAGAATAAGAAGCTATGTGCAAGCTGTGTGGAAGAACAAGAAACTATTTGGAAGCTATGTGGAGGAATAAGAAGCTATGTGGAAGCTGTGTGGAGGAATAAGAAGCTATGTGGAAGCTATGTGGAAGAATAAGAAGCTATGTGCAAGCTGTGGGGAAGAACAAGAAACTATTTGGAAGCTGTGTGGAAGAATAAGAAGCTATGTACAAGCTGTGTGGAAGAATAAGAAGCTATGTGCAAGTTGTGTGGAAGAATAAGAAGCTATGTGCAAGCTGTGTGGAGGGATAAGAAGCTGTGTGGAAGAATAAGAAGCTGTGTGGAAGCTGTGTGGAAGAATAAGAAGCTATGTGCAAGCTGTGTGGAAGAATAAGAAGCTATGTGGAAGCTGTGTTTAAGAATTAGAAGCTGTGTGGAAGAATTAGAAGCTGTGTGGAAGAATTAGAAGCTGTGTGGAAGCTGTGTGGAAGAATAAGAAGCTGTGTGGAAGCTTAGTATAGATTATTCAAAAAATTGTGCCGTTCCGAAATGGTGTGAAATCACAGTAGTGAAAGTAAAGAAAACCGGCATTAGGCCAATATTCGTGGTCGTCGTGTACAAGCACCCTAATACTAGTTATGCCGATTTCGAAAAAGTGTTTTATGAGACATGTGAAATAATCAGCAGAGACCGTTGCGAAATAATTGTTTTAGGTGATTTTAATTTAAACCTACTAGCACCAACGAGCACTGCTGCTGATCAAAATGCTTTTAATTTGCGACGAACCTGCAAAGAATTTGACTTGTGGCAAGTTTTAAAAGAACCTACGCATAATAAAGGTTCTCTAATTGACCATATTTATGTTAGCGATAAACAACTCTATGGTGAAAGTGGTTGCTTTCCTTTTGCAGGATCAGACCACAAACTATGTTTCGTTATTAGAAAGAAGGTGAAGTTTAAAGTTAAACCACAGGTTATTTCTTTCCGCAACTTGAAGAAAGTTGATTGGAAAAAGGTGAGGGAGGAATTATGTGTGTTTCCCAACATGGTTTGTGCAAGTTCAGGCGAATCCATGGAGGAATTTCACTTAATTAGGGAAATAGACAAGAAATATGCCAGAGTAAATAGTTTTGTAATGTCAATTGTAAACAAACATGCCCCAGAAGGCAAAATGTTAGTGAAAGGAAGGTCTAGGCCATGGTTTAATGCTGACGTAATGAGACAAATAAAGAAACGAAACGCAGCTCACAAACTAGCACTTGCAACAAACCAGCCAGATCATTGGAAAATTTATCGAAAAGAAAGGAATTTAACCAATGTTATTTCAAGCTCTTCAAAGAAGGAGTACTTTAACGAAAAATTTGTAGAGAAGTGTAACACTGAAAATATGTGGGACACTATAGATCAGCTTACCAATTTTAGAACCAAAGCTGTACACCCAATTTCCTACCTAGAAATTGGCAATCTAAAAATATATGAAAAAGACGAGATTAGAGACGCTCTCGCAGAAAACTTTGTTGTAACAAAAGTCGTTAGCTTGGATAGTCAAATTAAAACCATAGAAGAAGAAATAAATGATTATCGGTCTAGTTACGATTATAACGATAGCTGTATAACAGACATTGAACCAATTTCAGTATCAACAAATGAAATAGAAAGGGTTATGAAAAACATGTCTGTAAAAAAATCACACAATCCTGAGAACGTCGCATCACTCAAGATCATGAAACACTGCGGAACTGTGATGCACACGATGCTAGCATGGTTATTTGTACAGATTATAGCTTGTAATGCAATTCCTACGAGTTTTAAAAAGGCAAATATTAAACCCTTGTTTAAAGGGAAAGGGTCGCGTAGTATAGCAAATAACTACAGGCCAATTTCCTTATTGACAGATTTTTGCAAAATTTTTGAGAAATTTCTGTCTGAAAGAATACAAGTCAGGGTTGAAAGTCAACTTTGTGACAGACAACATGCATTTAGAAAAAATCGTTCATGTCATAGTGCGCTTAAAAGTTTGACAAACGACATTTTTACTAGTATTGACAAAACTGGCACCAAGGTCGGTGCCATATTTATCGATTTCAGTAAGGCTTTCGACTCAATTGACCATGATATCTTAATTAGGAAGTTAATGTCAGAATTCAAATTGGAGCCATGGTATATTGACATAATGCACGCAAATATAAAGGGTAGAGTATTCTCAGTTGACGGTGGATCAAAATGTTATCCATTGACAAACGGAATATGTCAAGGGTCCGCGAATGGGCCCTTGACTTTTAGCCTTTATATAAATGACATATCTAAGGTTATCTCATTGCCTTACCAAATATACGCTGATGATATTGTAATTTATGCTGAAGGTAAAACGTTAAAAGAAATAAACTGTAAATTGAGGGCTGAAATGGAAAAAATCATTATATGGTGTGATACCAATCGTATGCAAATAAATTTCGACAAGACAAAATGCATGTATTTCCATAAAGCCAGGGATTACACAATTAGAAAGGAAAATGTATCTTCATTAACTGTTGGTAATTGCTGTATTGAACGTGTTTACAGTTTTAAGTATTTAGGGATCGTCTTGGATCCCACGTTAAGTTTTAAGCTACATTACGAGTATGTTCTTAATAATTTGTCCAATAAGATCAAGTATTTGAGAGGGTTTAGAAGATTTCTAACTCCACAAGTACTCAAAGTTATGGTTAATGCCCATCTGCATTCCGTTATTGATTACGGTATTGATATTTGGGCTATCCAAACTGACAATCAACTGAACATTATTCAGCGAAAAATTGACAGATTCTTAGTAGAGACAACATATCCCGGCTATCATAGGAAAAAAGGGAAGCAAAAAATTAGCTTAGCTGATGTAAGGAAGGAGTATGAATTTCTTTCCCTACAACAACGTAGAGATTATGTGGTAATAAAGGGTGTGTATAAAGACCTCAAAGATGAACTGATAGAAATATCTAAACAGTCATTATTAAACGAGGTACCACGTTTTATTGTGCCGTTTCATAATTCAGAATGTTTTAAGAACTCTTTAGAGTATAGAGGTATCTCTCTGTGGAACAAACTTCCAAATGATTTAAGAGTAGGAGAATTGAACTGTGCAAAAATTAGATCCTTGTTAAAAGATGAAACTATTTGTAATTATAATTATTGATATAGCTATAAGTCTATCATGTTAGTTTAGTAAATTATATATTCTTAACGTGTCACCATTTGAAAACCAGTTGTACTGAAATGGCTAGACGAATAAAAGTTCAAATTCAAATTCAAAGCTGTGTGGAAGAATAAGAAGCTATGTGCAAGCTGTGTGGAAGAATAAGAAGCTATGTGGAAGCTGTGTGGAAGAATTAGAAGCTGTGTGGAAGCTGTGTGGAAGAATTAGAAGCTGTGTGGAAGCTGTGTGGAAGAATAAGAAGCTATGTGGAAGCTGTGTGGAAGAATAAAAAGCTATGTGGAGGCTGTGTGGAAGAATAAGAAGCTGTGTGGAAGCTGTGTGGAAGAATATGAAGCTGTGTGGAAGCTGTGTGGAAGAATATGAAGCTATGTGGAAGCTGTGTGGAAGAATATGAAGCTGTGTGGAAGCTGTGTGGAAGAATAAGAAACTATTTGGAAGCTATGTGGAGGAATAAGAAGCTATGTGGAAGCTGTGTGGAGGAATAAGAAGCTATGTGGAAGCTATGTGGAAGAATAAGAAGCTATGTGCAAGCTGTGTGGAAGAATAAGAAGCTATATGGAAGAATAAGAAGCTATGTGGAAGCTGTGTGGAAGAATAAGAAGCTATTTGGAAGCTGTGTGTATGAATAAGAAGCTATGTGGAAGCTGTGTGGAAGAATTAGAAGCTGTGTGGATGCTGTGCGGAAGAATAAGAAGCTATGTGGATGCTGTGCGGAAGAATATGAAGCTGTGTGGAAGCTGTGTGGAAGAATATGAAGCTATGTGGAAGCTGTGTGGAAGAATATGAAGCTGTGTGGAAGCTGTGTGGAAGAATAAGAAACTATTTGGAAGCTATGTGGAGGAATAAGAAGCTGTGTGGAAGCTGTGTGGAAGAATAAGAAGCTATGTGCAAGCTGTGTGGAAGAATAAGAAGCTATTTGGAAGCTGTGTATAATAATAAGAAGCTATGTGGAAGCTGTGTGGAAGAATAAGAAGCTGTGTGGATGCTGTGTGGAAGAATAAGAAGCTATTTGGAAGCTGTGTATAATAATAAGAAGCTATGTGGAAGCTGTGGGGAAGAATAAGAAGCTATGTGCAAGCTGTGTGGAAGAATAAGAAGCTATGTACAAGCTGTGTGGAAGAATAAGAAGCTATGTGCAAGCTGTGTGGAAGAATAAGAAGCTGTGTGGAAGAATAAGAAGCTATGTACAAGCTGTGTGGAAGAATAAGAAGCTATGTGGAAGCTGTGTGGAAGAATAAGAAGCTGTGTGGATGCTGTGTGGAAGAATAAGAAGCTATTTGGAAGCTGTGTATAATAGTAAGAAGCTATGTGGAAGCTGTGGGGAAGAATAAGAAGCTATGTACAAGCTGTGTGGAAGAATAAGAAGCTATGTGGAAGCTGTGTCGAAGAATAAGAAGCTATGTACAAGCTGTGTGGAAGAATAAGAAGCTATGTGCAAGCTGTGTGGAAGAATAAAAAGCTATGTGGAAGCTGTGTGGAAGAATAAGAAGATATGTACAAGCTGTGTGGAAGAATAAGAAGCTATGTGGAAGCTGTGTGGTAGAATAAGAAGCTATGTGGAAGCTGTGTGGAAGAATAAGAAGCTGTGTGGAAGCTGTGTGGAAGAATAAGAAGCTATTTGGAAGCTGTGTATAGGAATAAGAAGCTATGTGGAAGCTGTGTGGAAGAATAAGAAGCTATGTGCAAGCTGTGTGGAAGAATTAGAAGCTGTGTGGAAGAATTAGAAGCTGTGTGGAAGCTGTGTGGAAGAATTAGAAGCTGTGTGGAAGCTGTGTGGAAGAATAAGAAGCTGTGTGGAAGCTGTGTGGAAGAATAAGAAGCTCTGTGGAAGAATAAGAAGCTGTGTGGAAGAATAAGAAGCTGTGTGGAAGAATAAGAAGCTGTGTGGAAGAATAAGAAGCTGTGTGGAAGAATAAGAAGCTGTGTGGAAGAATAAGAAGCTATTTGGAAGCTGTGTATAATAATAAGAAGGTATGTGGAAGCTGTGTGGAAGAATAAGAAGCTATGTGCAAGCTGTGTGGAAGAATAAGAAGCTATGTGGAAGCTGTGTGGAAGAATAAGAAGCTATGTACAAGCTGTGTGGAAGAATAAGAAGCTATGTGCAAGTTGTGTGGAAGAATAAGAAGCTATGTGCAAGCTGTGTGGAGGGATAAGAAGCTGTGTGGAAGAATAAGAAGCTGTGTGGAAGCTGTGTGGAAGAATAAGAAGCTATGTGCAAGCTGTGTGGAAGAATAAGAAGCTATGTGGAAGCTGTGTGGAAGAATTAGAAGCTGTGTTGAAGCTGTGTGGAAGAATTAGAAGCTGTGTGGAAGCTGTGTGGAAGAATAAGAAGCTATGTGCAAGCTGTGGGGAAGAATAAGAAGCTATGTGGAAGCTGTGTGGAAGAATAAAAAGCTATGTGGAGTCTGTGTGGATAGATAAGAAGCTGTGTGGAAGCTGTGTGGAAGAATATGAAGCTATGTGGAAGCTGTGTGGAAGAATAAAAAGCTATGTGGAAGCTGTGTGGAAGAATAAAAAGCTATGTGGAGTCTGTGTGGATACATAAGAAGCTGTGTGGAAGCTGTGTGGAAGAATATGAAGCTATGTGGAAGCTGCGTGGAAGAATAAAAAGCTATGTGGAGGCTGTGTGGAAGAATAAGAAGCTGTGTGGAAGCTGTCTGGAAGAATAAGAAGCTGTGTGGAAGCTGTGTGGCAGAATAAAAAACTATTTGGAAGCTATGTGGAGGAATAAGAAGCTATGTGGAAGCTGTGTGGAGGAATAAGAAGCTATGTGGAAGCTATGTGGAAGAATAAGAAGCTTTGTGCAAGCTGTGTGGAAGAATAAGAAGCTATGTGGAAGCTGTGTGGAAGAATAAAAAGCTATGTGGAGGCTGTGTGGAAGAATAAGAAGCTGTGTGGAAGCTGTCTGGAAGAATAAGAAGCTGTGTGGAAGCTGTGTGGAAGAACAAGAAACTATTTGGAAGCTATGTGGAGGAATAAGAAGCTATGTGGAAGCTGTGTGGAGGAATAAGAAGCTATGTGGAAGCTATGTGGAAGAATAAGAAGCTATGTGCAAGCTGTGGGGAAGAACAAGAAACTATTTGGAAGCTATGTGGAGGAATAAGAAGCTATGTGGAAGCTGTGTGGAGGAATAAGAAGCTATGTGGAAGCTGTGTGGAAGAATAAGAAGCTATGTGCAAGCTGTGGGGAAGAATAAGAAGCTATGTGGAAGCTGTGTGGAAGAATAAAAAGCTATGTGGAGTCTGTGTGGAAGATTAAGAAGCTGTGTGGAAGCTGTGTGGAAGAATATGAAGCTATGTGGAAGCTGTGTGGAAGAATAAAAAGCTATGTGGAGGCTGTGTGGAAGAATAAGAAGCTGTGTGGAAGCTGTCTGGAAGAATAAGAAGCTGTGTGGAAGCTGTGTGGAAGAATAAGAAACTATTTGAAAGCTATGTGGAGGAATAAGAAGCTATGTGGAAGCTGTGTGGAAGAATAAGAAGCTATTTGGAAGCTGTGTATAGGAATAAGAAGCTATGTGGAAGCTGTGTGGAAGAATAAGAAGCTATGTGCAAGCTGTGTGGAAGAATTAGAAGCTGTGTGGAAGAATTAGAAGCTGTGTGGAAGCTGTGTGGAAGAATAAGAAGTTATATGGAAGAATAAGAAGCTATGTGGAAGCTGTGTGGAAGAATAAGAAGCTGTGTGGAAGCTGTGTGGAAGAATAAGAAGCTATATGGAAGAATAAGAAGCTATGTGGAAGATGTGTGGAAGAATAAGAAGCTGTGTGGAAGCTGTGTGGAAGAATAAGAAGCTATTTGGAAGCTGTGTATAGGAATAAGAAGCTATGTGGAAGCTGTGTGGAAGAATTAGAAGCTGTGTGGAAGCAGTGTGGAAGAATAAGAAGCTATGTGGAAGCTGTGTGGAAGCTGTGTGGAAGAATAAAAAGCTATGTGCAAGCTGCGTGGAAGATTAAGAAGCTATGTGGAAGCTGTGTGGAAGAATAAGAAGCTATGTACAAGCTGTGTGGAAGAATAAAAAACTATTTGGAAGCTATGTGGAAGAATAAGAAGCTGTGTGGAAGCTGTCTGGAAGAATAAGAAGCTGTGTGGAAGCTGTGTGGAAGAATAAGAAACTATTTGAAAGCTATGTGGAGGAATAAGAAGCTATGTGGAAGCTGTGTGGAAGAATAAGAAGCTATTTGGAAGCTGTGTATAGGAATAAGAAGCTATGTGGAAGCTGTGTGGAAGAATAAGAAGCTATGTGCAAGCTGTGTGGAAGAATTAGAAGCTGTGTGGAAGAATTAGAAGCTGTGTGGAAGCTGTGTGGAAGAATAAGAAGTTATATGGAAGAATAAGAAGCTATGTGGAAGCTGTGTGGAAGAATAAGAAGCTGTGTGGAAGCTGTGTGGAAGAATAAGAAGCTATATGGAAGAATAAGAAGCTATGTGGAAGATGTGTGGAAGAATAAGAAGCTGTGTGGAAGCTGTGTGGAAGAATAAGAAGCTATTTGGAAGCTGTGTATAGGAATAAGAAGCTATGTGGAAGCTGTGTGGAAGAATTAGAAGCTGTGTGGAAGCAGTGTGGAAGAATAAGAAGCTATGTGGAAGCTGTGTGGAAGCTGTGTGGAAGAATAAAAAGCTATGTGCAAGCTGCGTGGAAGATTAAGAAGCTATGTGGAAGCTGTGTGGAAGAATAAGAAGCTATGTACAAGCTGTGTGGAAGAATAAAAAACTATTTGGAAGCTATGTGGAGGAATAAGAAGCTATGTGGAAGCTGTGTGGAGAAATAAGAAGCTATGTGGAAGCTATGTGGAAGAATAAGAAGCTATGTGCAAGCTGTGTGGAAGAATAAGAAGCTGTGTGGAAGCTGTGTGGAAGAATAAGAAGCTGTGTGGAAGCTGTGTGGAAGAATAAGAAGCTATTTGGAAGCTGTGTATAGGAATAAGAAGCTATGTGGAAGCTGTGTGGAAGAATAAGAAGCTATGTGCAAGCTGTGTGGAAGAATAAGAAGCTATGTGGAAGCTGTGTGGAAGAATAAGAAGCTATGTACAAGCTGTGTGGAAGAATAAGAAGCTATGTGCAAGTTGTGTGGAAGAATAAGAAGCTATGTGCAAGCTATATGGAAGAATAAGAAGCTATGTGCAAGTTGTGTGGAAGAATAAGAAGCTATGTGCAAGCTGTGTGGAGAGATAAGAAGCTGTGTGGAAGAATAAGAAGCTGTGTGGAAGCTGTGTGGAAGAATAAGAAGCTATGTGCAAGCTGTGTGGAAGAATAAGATGCTATGTGCAAGCTGTGTGGAAGAATAAGAAGCTATGTGGAAGCTGTATGCAAGAATTAGAAGCTGTGTGGAAGCTGTGTGGAAGAATTAGAAGCTGTGTGGAAGCTGTGTGGAAGAATAAGAAGCTATTTGGAAGCTGTGTATAATAATAAGAAGCTATGTGGAAGCTGTGTGGAAGAATAAGAAGCTATGTGCAAGCTGTGTGGAAGAATAAGAAGCTATGTGGAAGCTGTGTGGAAGAATATGAAGCTATGTGGAAGCTGTCTGGAAGAATAAGAAGCTATGTGGAAGCTGTGTGGAGGAATAAGAAGCTATGTGGAAGCTATGTGGAAGAATAAGAAGCTATGTGGAAGCTGTGTGGAAGAATAAGAAGCTATATGGAAGAATAAGAAGCTATATGGAAGAATAAGAAGCTATATGGAAGAATAAGAAGCTATATGGAAGAATAAGAAGCTATATGGAAGAATAAGAAGCTATGTGGAAGCTGCGTGGAAGCTGTGTGGAAGAATAAGAAGCTATTTGGAAGCTGTGTATAGGAATAAGAAGCTATGTGGAAGCTGTGTGGAAGAATTAGAGAAGCTGTGTGGAAGCTGTGTGGAAGAATAAGAAGCTGTGTGGAAGCTGTGTGGAAGAATAAGAAGCTATGTGGAAGCTGTGTGGAAGAATTAGAAGCTGTGTGGAAGCTGTGTGGAAGAATAAGAAGCTATGTGCAAGCTGTGTGGAAGAATAAGAAGCTATGTGGAAGCTGTGTGCAAGAATTAGAAGCTGTGTGGAAGCTGTGTGGAAGAATTAGAAGCTGTGTGGAAGCTGTGTGGAAGAATAAGAAGCTATTTGGAAGCTGTGTATAATAATAAGAAGCTATGTGGAAGCTGTGTGGAAGAATAAGAAGCTATGTGCAAGCTGTGTGGAAGAATAAGAAGCTATGTGGAAGCTGTGTGGAAGAATATGAAGCTATGTGGAAGCTGTCTGGAAGAATAAGAAGCTATGTGGAAGCTGTGTGGAGGAATAAGAAGCTATGTGGAAGCTATGTGGAAGAATAAGAAGCTATGTGCAAGCTGTGTGGAAGAATAAGAAGCTATATGGAAGAATAAGAAGCTATATGGAAGAATAAGAAGCTATATGGAAGAATAAGAAGCTATATGGAAGAATAAGAAGCTATGTGGAAGCTGCGTGGAAGCTGTGTGGAAGAATAAGAAGCTATTTGGAAGCTGTGTATAATAATAAGAAGCTATGTGGAAGCTGTGTGGAAGAATAAGAAGCTATGTGCAAGCTGTGTGGAAGCTGTGTGGAAGAATAAGAAGCTGTGTGGAAGCTGTGTGGAAGAATAAGAAGCTATGTGGAAGCTGTGTGGAAGAATAAAAAGCTATGTGGAGGCTGTGTGGAAGAATAAGAAGCTGTGTGGAAGCTGTGTGGAAGAATATGAAGCTGTGTGGAAGCTGTGTGGAAGAATATGAAGCTTTGTGGAAGCTGTCTGGAAGAATAAGAAGCTATGTGGAAGCTGTGTGGAAGAATAAGAAGCTGTGTGGAAGAATAAGAAGCTGTGTGGAAGCTGTGTGGAAGAATTAGAAGCTGTGTGGAAGCTGTGTGGAAGAATAAGAAGCTATGTGGAAGCTGTGTGGAAGAATAAAAAGCTATGTGGAGGCTGTGTGGAAGAATAAGAAGCTGTGTGGAAGCTGTGTGGAAGAATATGAAGCTGTGTGGAAGCTGTGTGGAAGAGTTGGAAGCTATGTGGAAGCTGTGTTGAAGAGTTAGAAGCTATGTGGAAGCTGTGTTGAAGAGTTAGAAGCTATGTGGAAGCTATATGGGAGCTTTGTGGAAGAGTAAGGAGCTATGTGGAAGCTGTATGGAAGAGTAAAAACTTATGTGGAAGCTGTGTGGAAGAGTTAGAAGCTATGTGGAAGCTGTGTGGCAGAGTTAGAAGCTATGTGGAAGCTGTGTGGTAGAGTAAGAAGCTATGTAGAAGCTGTGTGGCAGAGTTAGAAGCTATGTGGAAGCAGTGTGGAAGA
>RBVU03000087.1:0-26491 GCA_004115045.4 Sinella curviseta
CAAAATGTTAATTAATGTTGTTAGTTTCAAATTCCTGTACTCAAAGTTGCCCCTACCAAAGCCCAGCTTAATAATCCCATATGTATGTAACAAGCCCGTGCATGTATTTTTTTTGGTTGCTCAGTTACCCTTTTACATTATTGATGAGGTGATATTATACGTTTAAACTTTTTTTCGTACCTAAGTGAGCTTCCAATTCACCAGTTTATGATCTACCGACTACACTTTGCATCGTACTGAACAAGGAAGAATATATTGTCCAGTAGCCGCTACTGAATTGGAGGCTCACTTAGGTACGAAAAAAAGTTTAAACGTATAATATTACCTCATCAATATTGTAAAAGGGTAACTGAGCAACCAAAAAAGTTTACGCTATCAAAACGAGATGCTGAAGTTGCGAAAATGTAATATAAAAGTTTCCGTTACATAAAAACATCATATTTAAACAGCATTCCGATTGGAGAATTCCAACATGTTTCAGCACATTTAATGTGAAGTACTATCATGCTCTCCTATACGAACTTGAACAACATGCAACAGTTTTTATAGGAATAACTAAATTTTAGTACAAAACTAGCATTTGCAATGGCAGCAATATCAACTATGATCGTGGAATCTAGGAGACCAGTGTAGCCCTTGAAACAATATTGATTAAGAACAGCCCGGATGTTTCATCGATTTCCTTCTGCTGTTGATTACCGAGTGAGAACTGCTGAAGCTAGAAGCCATTGCAATTTACCAATATTACTTGAAGAGACTGGTATTCAGTAAAAATTACCTCTTATTTTCCCAGTAAGTTTCGCTCAATTCTTTCTCGGAAATACAAAATTGGAAACACTTGCAAAAATATTATAGAATACATTTGTCTTTTTGTCATTTACAAATTTCTTCAATAATATCGCGTCATTTAAAAGTGGAATACAGCATAGCTTAAAAATTTTGCGTGTCGCTAATATATTTTCAATTAACACTATGCGCACCATGAAGCCAACTTCGTCAGTTTGTGGATTTAGTAATACGTCCGTAGTTCTAATTCTTACCGTCCTTTTCCATGAAAGTTTGGGAGGCAGTGAACACCCTATATACGAAACATTCAGAAACGCATTAAAACCAGTTTTTGCAAAATTGAATAAAAATTATCAGCACTTTGAAATTTCGTTTCATTGTTTGATGGCGACGTACTGCACTTTGTATCGGATAGAGTTCGTGTCATGACGTTCAAAAATTATGGAGGAAACATTGGAAGAGAGTGTCCATTCAAATACACTCAGCCAAACCATGTCATACTCTACGCGTTCAACGGAAATTTTACTACGCTGTCCGACGTACTTTCTACTTTTATGGAAGCAGTTATGCACCCGACAACACAACTCATCGCAACTCAATATGCACCTTATAAATTTGGATTCAATTCTGAACTCCATCGTTGGTATGAAAATATCCCTGCTTCGAACCTGTGGATTTATCCCAACACCAAAAACCGTTTACAATATTCTTTTGCGGGTGCTTATGACTGTCAAGTGCAAGATTGGGTTGACGGTTTGCTTACAGTTCGTTTCATTCAGCAACTGGCTAATCCCATATTATTTCATGAAACCTACTTCAAGCGAATGGACTGTGGCAAAATTCAAATAATAGCTGAGCCACCCATGCATGGTACGAACTCCAGCGATTATTACGGCAGCGACTCCATTTGTACCCGACAATTGTTTACCTCAAAAGAGTTCATGCGCTGCGAAGTGTCAGCATTGATGGCGATTATAATTTCAAACATACACAATATTACTGCACGTTCGAATGCCATAGCAAGAGAATACAAAGGATACTTGATGCAGTTTATTGATATTGGTGCACAACTTCCTTACAGTTATATGTGGAACATTCACGAACTGTACGGAACATACACCGGATTACACCATTTCACTTCCAATGATGAAGTCTTGATTTATTGCAGAGACATTTTGGAATTAAGGCGAAAGAATATTGACTTTATCGTTTGGATAGAGTCCTTCTCCAATGATATATGGTTATCGCTCATAATTACAATTATAACAATAACAGTCCTTACCAAAAATCTTTCGATTGGCCGGTACGTGTCCGATGTAACCAAATTTTTGGATTTGTTCGGGGTGATCATCGGAAGTATCACACCAGCGTATTGGAACAAATTCAAACTCTTTGTCATTCTTGGCATCATTGGTTATTTCGTCTGCGAGTTTTACTCAAACGGAATCGTAAGTGTGCTGATTCTGTACGAGCCGAAAACGCCATTTGACTCTTTAAGAGGCCTACTAGAAGAAGGATATAAGATCCCTTATACTGGCACGACAAAGCATTGGGACGCATATTATCACAGTTTTAAATTTAAAAAGTTGGACCACGTCCTTAATGAGAGCTTTTGCCACATTGCCGACAGTTCTTCTTCCTTCAATACAACGGCGTTTATTGATAAAAAGTATGCACTATTAACAGCTAGCGACAAAATGTACGAGACGGTGCTGGCTACTAACTGGAAATTTGAAAATGAGACAGGAAATACAAATGTGCAATGTTTTCCGCTGCTGCAGGATCCCATCGACAGCAAATTTACCTACGTGGAAGCTTACTCGCTCAACAGACACTGGATCATTCAGACTATCTCAATAATTCAACAGAGTGGCTTACCCGACAAGTGGGATAACTGGAGAAGTTTGGCGTACAGACTCTTCAAAGGCTTGCCCCTTCAAAACCCCAGCCTGAAGCCCGTCACGCAACATGGTGATCAAATTCGTCTTGCAGGATATTTGGGTATTTTGTCATTCGTCGGTTCGTTGTATGCTCTAAGCTTACTTCTCTTTATAGGTGAAACTTGCATGCAGGTAATATGCACTAAATTGGTATGGCTCATAATAATGTGCAAGAGGTGGCTGAAGCGAATTTTTAACTTCTGTTTGTTTGTCGGGATGAAATTTATCATGTACTGCTTGAAAAATCCATAGAAAATGCACCAATAGTGGGTAAATTTATTAACTAAATATAGCACTCTACCTGAGTACGTTACTGCAAACTTTATTGTTAGATGTAAATGCTTAACTGCTTATTAAAAACAGATAAAAGTATCCAATGAGTTATGCGCTTGTGGGTTTCGAAAAACTATCTTTCGACTTATTTGTCATTACAAACAGCAGTGAGAATTGTGTCATAAACTCGAATAAAATCCGAGTATAAATATTCACGTTCGTTGCTCGTCATTTGACAAAACGCATTACATATTTAATTGTTCTCACCCTATCCCAATGATTCCGTTGGAACTTTCGCGTATATTTTCAGTCAATTCATTTATCTGCTGATTATCATCGCGGTCAAAAACATCCTTAAGATTTTCACTTAGGAGGTCCCAACCTGGCGTTTTCCATCCGATATTAATGTTTCCTGCAGAGTAGCTGCATGAAAATATTGAGTGTTACGCTAATTACGTAGCGGAGAGTTGATGCGCCGTCCATCACAGTGTCACAGTGTCGTCAGTGTTGCATCAAGTCGGACCATTGCATCCAAAGTAAAGTTGATGGTATAAGACGCGTTATGGTTCAATGGCTCAGGAAAGGCTACTAAAAATGGATTGATGGACGACAATGAATTGAGATGTCAATTTTGTAGAAAACTTGAATTAAAAAAAGATGAGCAATGTTTCTTTCATTAGTTGGTACATGTAAATCAGTATTTATGCCAAGTAACATTACGCAAAGCAGCAGTATGCAAAGTACATATGTACCTACTTTTGGACATACCTTATATCTATATAACATTAGCTAACTTGAACTATCAATTACGCCCAAACGGTTGAGTGTTGAGACAAAATATTTTACATGGTCTCTTAGACCATACTAGAGAACGTCTGAGCAAAATTTCAGCCAAATCGGAGGCGGATAAATTAGCAATCGCCCATTGTTAGTATAAGTCACCTGATATAAGTATGAAGGATCCATGTAACGCACCACCTCACAAGGGGAAGGAGGCTTGGTGCAAAAATATTCCCAATGTACGAGAGAAATGGGAAGAAAGTCCTGAAAACAGAAAAAGTTCAAACTCATTGTACGAATCCATGAAGATTTTCCTGTACTTTGGACAAATCCAAATCGAACAACATGGAAAGTTTACGTGTCAGGTATGAGATATACGACATAATTTTATGTGATAATATTTGAAAAACTAATTGAATTATAATGTCGATTTTTTAGGAAAGGCTCCCTCTCCGGTATAATGCCAATTCTCGTCATATGCACACTGGTCATCTACAATGTGATCAATTGGTACGCGGTCTTAGCTGGGGAGCTTGAACGAAGTTCTCTAGGTATCGCTTGCAGCGCGGGTATGATTGTGTTCACATCCATGGGATTTTACATGACCGTTTTTATGTACAGAAATTTAGAGAAATTGCTGGGCTGCGTACGTGAATGGGAAGGGGTAAAAACGAAATTTGAGACAAGGGAAAGAAAGGTATTTGCCAATAATGGTCAATCTGATTGCATGCGTAGTATTGACCTCAGCCATCTTGGAAAATGCGGTATTTCATGCGAATGTCTATTTTGAATACCACAAACACTTGAAGGACGGAATCCACAATACATCCGTCTTGCGTGCCTATTGGCTCTCGCATAACTGGTCCCAATCAAAAATTATTCCTTACAGCAATTTCGTTTCTGCTCTATTTTTCGTTGCCAACAAATTTGACACTTATGCTATCAACTACACTCGGTCTTCAAAATAGAATGACCGTTTACTGGATATTTATACCCATGGCAAGTGGCACCACCGTGAATGCTCTGGAAATACTCCATGATGTCTGTCAGAAAGAGCATCTTTCGGGGTATCAGATAGCATCTTTTCGCTTTCAAAAGCGTTGAATTACTTTATTGTGTGGGTGGTCCTTTATTGAATAACGTAAATCTGGTTCTTCAAAAGTGTTCGACCTTTCAGAAACTACCTTGGAATCTACCCATTTAGCAATATATATGGGTCCAACAAGCCAAACTGGGGATTCTATTAATAAGAGCGACTGAAAATTTGAGTTTCTACGCAGTTTCAATAAATGCATGGTAAAAATACATGCTACATTTGTATATGTATATTACTACCAGGAATACTATAACGTTGCAGGGGACCGTTTTTCGATATGGCATGCCACATGCGATTCGGTGTACTGTAGGAGTTGGTCCAGAAGTTCCAAAAAGCATTCATTTACGCAATTCAATCAACATATCTTTGCCATACATATGTCTGTTTACCGGTTTATTATAATGCAAAATGTAGCGAAAACTTGCAAGTCACATCACCTATGTGTATTTGAGCATGAATTTCTGTAGAATACGTGAATACATTTTGACAGCAAATGTTTCTTGGGATAAAGGGAATATGTACTAACGTATTTATGACAAGATCGCATAACAGTTTGGGGAATTTCGAAGATTGAGGCCAGAGAACATGTTGAGCACAATATGGTCATTTGTTCCAATATTTTGTTTTGTGCAATATGTCAACAGTAATCATGAATATAGGTTAGTTTCTTCCCTGTAGCGGGTTTAACCAGTTAAACTCAGGTCTAGGAAAGCTATCCGTCTCGATTTGGTACCACGGAAACATACATATACATAATGCATGCTAATTAATGACACAACAGCGTTAATGGCCACAAACCGGAACTTTGGGTTCCGATATTCTCTGGCCTTAATTTTCGAAATTCCCCAAACTGTTATGCGATCTTGTCATAAATACGTTAGTACATATTCCCTTTATCCCAAGAAACATTTGCTGTCAAAATGTATTCACGTATTCTACAGAAATTCATGCTCAAATACACATAGGTGATGTGACTTGCAAGTTTTCGCTACATTTTGCATTATAATAAACCGGTAAACAGACATATGGCAAAGATATGTTGATTGAATTGCGTAAATGAATGCTTTTTGGAACTTCTGGACCAACTCCTACAGTACACCGAATCGCATGTGGCATGCCATATCGAAAAACGGTCCCCTGCAACGTTATAGTATTCCTGGTAGTAATATACATATACAAATGTAGCATGTATTTTTACCATGCATTTATTGAAACTGCGTAGAAACTCAAATTTTCAGTCGCTCTTATTAATAGAATCCCCAGTTTGGCTTGTTGGACCCATATATATTGCTAAATGGGTAGATTCCAAGGTAGTTTCTGAAAGGTCGAACACTTTTGAAGAACCAGATTTACGTTATTCAAGAAAGAACCACCTATACAACAAAGTAATTCAACGCTTTTGAAGGCGCAAAGATGCTATCTGATACTCCGAAAGATGCTCTTTCTGACAGACATCATGGCTTATTTCCAGGCCATTCACGGGAATGCCGCTGGCCATGGATATAAATACCCAGTAAGCGGTCATTCTATTTTGAAGACCGAGTGTATGCCGACATGCTCATTTTCATTGTTGCCACAAATTTCTACAGACGATTTCAGCTACACAATCAAGTCATGATGGAGTTCATTGCGGAGGCACGGACATGGCCAACCGAAAAGGGCATTTTGGCGTGGAAAATGATTGTGTTGGAGCATGAGAAACTTGGCGGATTGCTCAAATCGTTTGCAAACCTTCTCTCCCCGCTCATTTTTGCTTCTACCACAAACAATGTTTTCGTCATTGGACTTCACTTTTGTTTCCTTATGCGTCCGTCACAGCAATCTGATGAGGTCCCAGATGGACGCCAAGTGTGGCGTCAGCTCTACGCGACTTGGTCTGTGGTTCATATGGTGGCGAGAGCATACATCACGTATACCTCATGCGAAAACGTTAATCGGCATGCCCACGAATTTCTGCAGGTTTTGGAAAATTGTCCCGTGCAGTGTTTCAGCAAAGATGTATGAAATTGTACTATGCAATAATTAAACGTTCGTGTCATAACGGCATACTTTGCACAGGTCGAACGCACAGAGATGAAGCTGCGGACGGAGGTCCTTGGATTTAATTGCAGTGACCGATTCGTAATCACAAGATGTTTCATTCTGAAGGCACTTCATGTTAAATTCACATTTGAGATTGTGCTGCTTCAGTCGCCACACGCCGATCGCTCGTAAATAATAGCATACGCATTTAAAACAATTCCAGTGAAGCATTGCGATGGCTTTGCACAAGTTACCATGATATGAATACAGCACTTTTACCTTTAAGTACTGATTTACGTATTAATATGAAATCAGTAACCACCACAACTTCAAACAAAAATCGTTAATGATGTAACGGATATTTGTAATTTTGCTCCCGCCCTTTCGATCGTCTTGTAGGTAACACAAAGCCTTTCTCGTTGTATCCCGATGTCAATTTAATCAACCCTCTTCCATTTTATTTGATATTTCTGAACTATTTTTCGGAAGGGAGTAAATTAATACTGTTCGCAATGGTCTTCAACAGGGCGCTTATGTACTTGTGCTGTGCAATGAAAATTATGTAAAAATTTATGTAATATAATGTAATTAATAATGTAATTATTTCTTAACGCCGATTTGTAGAGAATTTGCGCAACAAGTCTGCAAACGTTACCCAGGTCGACCTTGTGTCAGTTCAGTAGTTCGCTTTGTGTACTTACTTGCGTATTCGGAAAATATCAAAGCTATGGTGATTCGAGATCATGATATTATGAAATCACATTACATTTTCCGTCAGTCAATTATATACATATGTATTTGTATTAACAGTATTATGAGTAATTTAAGAATTCTTCGGAAGGAAAAATTTGGGATTTCAAGCAGAAACGTGGTTCCTAAAGCATGATTTTCGAATCATTTGAAATAGTTGAAATGCGAATAATCGCATTTATAGTTTAAGCGCAGTGGTCTTTGCTCTTTCAGTTCGGGATCGGTTTTTATTGTACTTTATGTATACTATATAACCGTAATTTTATAGTAAACTTTATTTTTTTGAAAGTATTTGACCGAACTACAAAAATCCTGAAATACCTACCGAGATTATTTACTTGTGATTACGATGCCGAAGAGATTTTGTATTTATCTTTAAAATTGTTTGATTTAGAGCGGACCCCCCGCGACCACTTTCCAATATATATTGACCCCGCATTTCAATCTACGGGGTGACAGGATCAAACCAATGGTGTTAATATGTTTCTTATAACCCATTCTACATCTCCAAGTGGATGGCGTCCGAATTCCTGAAAAAAATGACGAAGCATGTCGAATACCCGAACAGTAGCTCCAATAAGTAGTAAAATGGCTCGCTCGCATCCATGAAAACATGTCTATCCGTTTTCCCTATTCACTCTGTACCCACATATTATTACTACTGGTGTCGCTTGAACTTTGTGTCATCATGACACTATCATGTTTCTGTAGATTAAAATGACATACGGCGGGTATTCGGCCGCGCACAAAATTTATTCGAAAGGTTTCGTGGCAGCTTAATAGTAAAGTACAGATTGGGCATAATGGGTGCAATATTTTTGGGAAAAAATTAATTAATAAAAGCGGAAGATTGAAGAAATTACGATCACAAAAATCTGAGGAGGCATATTTATCTTTGGAAGCTTGCACAAATAAGAATTGTCAACTTTTCTAATACTCATTTTCAGTACTTCTTAAACGCATGATCGCAATGACGCCGATCGGTACAAATAGTACCCACTGCAGGTTTTATTGTATCGTAGGTTCGTTCGAAAAATGGTAAGGTACTGGACTTCGGTTGATCAATTTGGAACCAATATAAAAGAAAGATTTTGCCTAAATTTTCATTCTTTAAACATCATTTTTTGGTAAAATATCGCATCGCGATAACTTTCTTGCGGTGTTGAATTCACCAGCTTAACAAAATTTGCCATAATAACTCTGTTTCAAGGTTTTCGCATTCCGAATTTCTCGAAGATCAAGTGACAACTGTGTAAACCAAAGCATTCTCAACATCTTTTGTACCGTGCTCACCAACCACCCATTATAGAATTTATTTCTAGATGCCACGTTGGTCCCCACGGTGTTGTCAGGAAGCAGAAGGAGCACCCGGTAGCATTAGACATACAGCGTTGGTACAGTAATTTCGTTTCGATGTATGACATATAGTCAGTAGTACTTAGAGGGAAACAATGTGGGTGAGGATTTCAGAAGCCAAATTGCAGGTTGTAATTATAATAGTGACAGTTGTAATTAAATTTCAAATGCTAAACTCGTTACAGTTTCACCTTAACTTTCTCATTGCTACGGGTTTAGTGATGTGTTTCTTGATGACACTTCAAAATATCTTGTATCTCTTTCCTGATGACCGAAAAGAAATGCAATTGATTATAACAGCTTGACAATTAATATAGACGATTGTATTACTGAATACCAAAACATTGATTGCCATTACAAAAACGGCGTCGTCATTAAATACAAAAATGGGAGATAAATTGTGATTTATGGAATCTGTATTATTGTAATTTGTTATATTTTAGGAACACGGTGGCAATGTTCACAATCCAATCTAAGTTATTCAGTTTACTAGATATAGTCCACAATTTCTTGTCTCCAATTGACCTGCTCTATATAAACTATTCTTAAATGTAATGTTTAGTTTGACGGAAGTGAAATCTGTCAAGGTGTTGTTAATGTAAAGTAATCATCGTTCCAACTTTCATCCTTTTTTCCGACATTTATTTCCAGTGAGTCACAATAAAAGTGGAAGAAATCAAATGAGACAAGTGTGAAGCTCACAATGAGAAGCAAAAATAAGTAGAAATATATTTTCTGAAGTTCTACGATTCATCCCAAGCCTTTTAATTTTTCTACTTGCAAATGCCATTAAATTCCTTTCTATTCAGCGAAAACTGTAAAAGTGACCACAAATGATAGGTGGAATATATTCATCTTGATCTTAACAATCCTTTGCTCTGTGTATTACTGCTTCCGAATCTATATTTCATGCATAGCATAACGCCGTCAAGGGTGAATTATGAAAACTGTTCGTTTTATTTTGAATTAGGTACTTTAAGCTCGAGAGTGTTTATGAGTAGTTTAATCGAACGAAACATCATGATTTCCATTCGATCTTTCTCACTAAATATAACATGAACGTCTTAAACATTACAGCTTCCTGTCAAGTAATCTTTTGCAATCCAAAGGATTGATGATAGGCAAACATCTTAATTATGAATCTCAGGATTTCAAGGAGATGAGGTACTTAGAAAAATTAAATTAGAGCTGCACGTTAGCGACAAGCAGATCCAAAAAGATTAAAATGAACGTCGTTTTCATCGTATACTACTCCACGAGAGCTGGTTTAAATTACACAAATAACGGGGTGCAGAATCCGAGACAATTTCCTAATTTTTTAAGCTCATTGTCCAAAACCATTGACGTACTATTCCTGGAAACGGAAGGCTTTGCAACTTTTTTTCCACATTTCGCCCATAATTGGTACATGGAAGCAGATCACTTAGCAGTACCCAAATTGCAAAAGAACAGCCATTAAACATTAATAAATCAAAAAATAAGGGCATTTTTTCAGAAATCGTTTGTGTGCTCTGTAGCTCACAAAACTTGACCTAGAAATGCCAAATTTGGCACAGCGGTGTAAAACACAATTCCGCAGAATGCGATTTTTTAGTTTTTAAGAAAAGCTAAATACATAAAAAGTTTTGGCGGGAAAACTATTTAATTCAAAAACGGTACACGATTTTGAATATTCGTCAACGGGAGCATAATTAGTACCTAAAACTACGTTTTGCGCTTTATTTAAAATATTACTAAACTTAGTAATTTGTCTAGAATTTGCAATTAAATAAAAAAAAATAGGTGCCAGAACACAATTTTGACACCAAAGTTTAACATAACTGCTGTGCATTCTAAGTTATTGTAGGACTTTGGTGTCAAAATTGTGTTCTGGCACCTATTTTTTTATTTAATTGCAAATTCTAGACAAATTACTAAGTTTAGTAATATTTAAATAAGGCGCAAAACGTAGTTTTAGGTACTAATTATGCTCCCGTTGTCGAATATTCAAAATCGTGTACCGTTTTTGAATTAAATAGTTTTCCCGCCAAAACTTTTATGTATTTAGCTTTTCTTAAAAACTAAAAAAATCGCATTCTGGGGAATTGTGTTTTACACCGCTGTGCCAAATTTGGGATTTCTAGGTCAAGTTTTGTGAGCTACAGAGCACACAAACGATTTCTGAAAAAATGCCCTTATTTCTTGATTTATTAATGTTTAATGGCTGTTCTTTTGCAATTGTACTAAGTGATCTGCTTCCATGTACCAATTATGGGCGAAATGTGGAAAAAAAGTTGCAAAGCCTTCCGTTTTCAGGAATAGTACGTCATTGCTACACGCTCGCGGGAATATCCATGTATGAGTATATACCAGTGACATCATACTGACGAAAAACGGGGCCAATCCAGAGCTTCCTTCAACTTGAGAAAATGTTCCATGAGAAAACATCTAAATCGTGATACTGAAACATCAATACTTACACATAAAGCGAAGTGTCATCAATACAATCTAACAAAATAAAATAAATCTAGTCAGTCGAAGTGCTATCTGTCGGCGTCATGATTAAGAAAAGTTGTTGAGGAAGGAAGGATTCTCAAAATATCTCAAAATAAAAGTTCAACGCGAAATTAAACGAATGCTGCATAATTTCTTGTTATTTATTAGAAAAAACATGCTTTCATTGGTGAGCTAACTATCTGCGTAACTGTTACGTTCATACTAATTCAAGTGAATGTTCAACAAGCCATATAGGTACTATTTGGTACAAACGAGAAATTGTCCCCTGCTGAATTTCGCTGGCAGGAGTACGCTGCCAGTTTCCTGCGCGCAATGAAATCATTACAGGATGCCCTTGCCAGTTAGTTTCCATGAAAAATCTGTGGCTTGATAAAAAGTAATATGAGGACTTGTACTCTGTCCGTTTTGTATTTACTCAATTGCACTTCTTAGAATATCCGTTGAGAATGCCGAAGTTTTTAGTTTTTTTGGATAAGGGGGAGACAACGTGGCCAAGTACGTCAGGACGATATTGTTAGAAATCTGTCAAAAATTATGTTCCTGGATCTCTTTTGTGTTTCAATATTTCTATACCCTTTGAGTTGTTATTTGTCCTTAGTGAAAACTCCTACTGCATTGTTTATCTTGGAATGTTAGTACTTCCCACTGGCAAAACGAGAAAAAATCAACTGCAAAGAACAGCTTAGCATTTTGCTGTCAGCAGCATTAGTGATGTGAGCATGTCAATTACTAAAGCAGAAAAATAATCAATGGCACGTCCGGTCGCATCAAAACCAAGATAATGGCAAACACGGCCTGTAATCGTAATTACGCAGCCCAGACGTGAGCTTGCGTAAGCTAAGCACTATCTTCTTACCAAAACAGATTGGAAGTATTTTTTCTAATTAATATTACTGTTGTGTGGTCGTAATTACAAGATATCTTACATTGTAGCGCCATCATTACA
This sequence comes from Sinella curviseta, assembly GCA_004115045.4. Taxonomy (NCBI): domain Eukaryota; kingdom Metazoa; phylum Arthropoda; class Collembola; order Entomobryomorpha; family Entomobryidae; genus Sinella; species Sinella curviseta. The sequence goes on from RBVU03000087.1 coordinate 12,446, forward strand.
CTCTATAAAATCTCATCTCTCCTTGCCAACACAAAGATGCCTCACTGATTGTAATGAATTTGGGAAATTTTTTCATCCTCTCAGTAACCAAATAATTAAATACTTTTAACCTCTCTGAAATGTAATTTGTAATGCCGCCGATATGAGTATGATTACGTCGTACTTGAAACTAGTCGCTGCCAACTACTTTTCAGAAGCACTAAATCAGTTCGTGAATTATTAAATGGCTGGACGAGAATCTTGTATTGATTACATTTCAACACAAAAAACAGGTAGCATAATAAATGGAATAGCAAATGGAAGTTGAAACATTTGGACTAACGCTGTGAATACGGATAATATGGCAGCCATGCTAAACATTACGGGGTACGTACTAACTTATACCACATGCTACATTGTAACATATCTTGTACTTAAGAACACACAACTGTTAAAATAATTAGGAAAAATACTTCCAATCTTTTTACGTAAGTAGTTATTGCTCTACTTACACACGCCCATGCCATGATTACGTACAATCGATTATTGCGACGTTATTATCTTGTTTCGAAGCCACCGGATGTGCCATCGATTACTTTTCTGCCACAGTGAGTGAAATGCTCAAATCACTATTGCTGGTGACATCAACATGCTAAGCTGTTCTTTGCACTTGATTTTTTTTCGTTTTGCCAGTGGATATTGCTAACGTTGCAAAGCAAACAATTTAGTTGGAGTTTCTGTGCGCATAAGTAACAATTCAAAACGAAGAAATAATGTAACACAAACGAGACCAAGAACTTCTTGGCCAGGAACATACTGGTTGACATATCTATAAATCTATCAAGCCAAGATATCGTATTGACTTACGTGGTCACTATGTCCAAACTCTATAAAAATTAAACTAGCAACTATGGCATACTTCACATATATACATAGTAAGAAAACTAAGAAGTGCAATTGAGCAAATTCAAAACGGACATCTCAAGTTTATCCCCAAATAAACTAGCAAGAAAACTCTGCGTGGATTACATCGCCGTGTAAAAAACCGGACGCATATTTCAGCAGGAAACAGTTTCTCGTTCTCACTTAATAATAATTATATGGTTTGTTGCCCATTTACTAGAATCGCAGAAAGTTTCTCAATATTTCGTGTGTGAAAATACATAAGTTTTTGACGCCACGTAGAAACTATCAAACATTAAAACCTTTCTTATTGATAAACAATATGAAATAATATACTGGATTAAAACACCGTTATGACGTAAATAAAATATCGTACCAAGTATACAGGACTAGACCATAATTTATAATTGGAATATTTGGACGTGAACTAGATTGTATTTGCGGTGACTGTGATCGTGTCGTGTATAGGTAATTGCATCTGAAGATAAACCTGTACTAATATTCAAACATAGAGCTTTGTGAATTGACCTTTAGTGCCAACGTTCCAAGCTAAACAATGTAGTAGGAGTATTTAGTGCGGGCCTGTAACAATCCGAATCGTAAAGAAATATTGCAACACAAAAGCGCTCCGGGAACATCATTCTGGAGATATTGCTAACTCAGGATACCGTTTTGATTTACCCAAGGATATAATTTATCACTGGAATATTTCGACGCGCAGCCGACTGTATTTGCGGAGCGTGTCATCGTGCGACCACAAGGGTATATTAAATATATTATATTCATTGGCAACCGAAATAGTTTCCGCACTAGTTCCAAATTGAACCTGATTTGCTAATGCATTGACAAGACATTTGCGACAGCAACATGATAAGCCAGAGTGCATTCGAAAGCCTTGTAGTACTTCTCATTAGTCAAATACCAGCAATTATGTGTAAAAATATAACTACCCAAAACTACTCCATTACACCAATTGAACATTTTGATCATCATTTGATAATTGACACTGAGCACGGAAAAATGTTCTTGCAAACCCAGGACTATTATCAAAACTTAGATAAAATCCAGGACACCACTTTTGACATTTCATTTCTCCTACACATATTTGAAAGTGCCAAATGCCACATAGTGATTGATAACTTTCCAAATGTGGACATTGGCGTGCCTGCTGCCGCTGTCACTCTCAGGAGGCCCTATGTTGCAGTTGTGGAGGATAAACGGATAAGGTATAAAATGTTCAGGTATACTCCCGCCTGGTTTCCATTCGGATACAACAATGGAAACATGACTGTCGGGATATACGGAGATGTATTCTACTGCAAAACATCTAAATATTTGCCTGCAACGCATGTGATAGGATGGAGTAACATTCATGACATTTGTATTATTCCAAACGCTTTAGACTACGCAATTATGACACAGCCTTGGAATTGCGAGGTGCACATTGCTGTACAAAATCCTCCGCCATTTACAAATGCGCGCCAATTATTGTATCCACCATCTTTTCAGTATGTTGTTGATAAAAGCATTGGCGAAAGACTTAATCGACCATTGCCTTCAATGTTTCCCAAGTTGTATGTATTTGTTCATCACGACCGTTTCCCGTCAATTGAGGGTAGTGTGATAAAATTTATTGAATCCATAGCCGCTTCCTTTTCACCTTATTATCGAAGCCCTATATTCGATACAATGGCTAACACAGAAATTATTCTGACAACCCTAACAAATAGAAACAATGGATCCAGTTACCGATTTAATAGAATATCGAAGCAGAGGGCAAAATCGAACCCGTTCCAAGAAATCTTTGTATTGATTCCAGTCAGTTTGTCGGAAGTTCAGCAGTTCCATACGTCAACGCGCACCGAGGAGCATGCACTTTATCATGTGGCTACCGCAAATACTAACAGCCCGCATTTTACCAATTTTGTGGAGAAAATGAAAAAGTGCAGCAACCAGCATTTTACAACTCACTTTAGACAGATAAGTGAACAGTCAAATTTGACAGTGTTAACTGCCTCCGATATTTTCTCTCTTGGAATGGCATCAATGTTGCTCGAAATAATATCGAATGGCACAGTGATATTTCCGGGTATGCCGTATAAATTCTGTCACAATAATAAACAGCTTGCCGGAAAGAAATATACAAGGAACACCTCGGAAATTTACTTGTCAGTGTTTGGGATTGGCAACTACAAATCCAACATTGCCCATCTATCCTACCGGGAACAAGTGAATAACTTGGTCTTTGTCAGTTGTGGAAGCGAAAAGGGAAGACACTCTTTCGGAATCTCCGAATTATTTAGGGTTTATCGGTTGAGTGTGTGGGCGGGCATTACGGTTATCTCGGTGACTTTGGTTGAGTTACATCGTCAGGTATTGCCTAACACGTCACCGCAAACTCAATTATTCTCTCTGCTAAAGTTATTCCTTGAGCTAGGAGATCCATTCCAGCCAGCAACTGCCAATTACATTCCGATCCGGTTTACGATGTCCGCAGCGTTACTCATCGGAATTGTTATAAGCAATGGTTATAAAGGCAATAACGTCTACAATATGATATCGCCTAGCTGCATACTCCCTTACACAACATTTTCTGAGATAGTTAAGGACGAGTTCATTACCCTGACCAGGATAAGATTTATATATATTTATAGACCCTTCATTAGCACGGTAAATGACTTTTTGAACTGGACGGCTGGCGTATGCCAGGTAAACCCGCACAAAATCGAAAGAAAAGGGGTAGGCTATACACTTATTTATTTTGAGTCCGAGGTAATGGAATGGTTCAATCTTGTGAAAAGGCTGCAACTAGAGTCATTTGATATGTCATCCTTGGTTCAGAATTCATCGTTACCACCAAGCAGTCTGATCGCAATACAAAAATCTCTACAAAAGAACGCAGCTGGGTGGCTAAAACTCGGACGCTATTACCGCTCAGCTGATACTGCTGAGTACGCAGATCTGTTGATGAATTATGAAAATGATTTGTGGGAGCACCTCGAGGCTTGCAACAAGTCCGCATTGCTGCTTCCATCTTATATGGCAAAAGAGTATGCGATGCGGCTGTATCGCGCCCATCCAAGGTTCATTATAAACGTCGGCAAGGAATCACATGTAAACCTTACAACCGGAATTTCCATTTCGGGAGCCGTCCATTGAAATGTTTTCAAGAGAGCTCAAGGCCTCGTGTCTTCTGGGATATGGGACTGGTGGTCGAATTTTGTCCGGGAGAAACTAAGTTTCAATCCAACTTATCGCGATTATTCGTTGAAACGACCTAATCTGCAAGGAAATATAGCCACCATATTTTTGCTTTATCTCTATGGAATCGCCATTACTCTCGTCGTTTTTCTGATGGAAAATTCGAGTAGCATTTATCGCAACATTGTATATGTACTCAGAAGATGCAAATCCCTCATCGAGTGCTCTTTAGAACCTTTGGGAATATTTCTACTTAAATGTAAAAAAACACTAAATGGAATATTTTCAACTAGGGTGGTTTCGAATACGTGAATAGAAGCACAAGCATAAATTAGCAATACTAAAATGTGTCACAGATTATTTCAACATAAAGTGCTCACAAATTATGTCAATATAAAGTGCTCACAAATGCACTTTAACATTTGAGAATGTCAAATTATTAGGTGTCACAACTAAAAAAATGACACCAAACCTTTACAAATTTGTAGTATCAATTGTGAATTTGTAAAGGTTTGGTGTCATTTTTTTAGTTGTGACACCTAATAATTTCGTTGTGTTACAGATTCTAGTTAAACTATTGAGTTTTAAATCACTAAATATATTGTTAATGATGTAAGTTTACAAGTACAATGAGGTGGCGAAGTTAGATTTTGGATTATATTAATCGTTTTTGAATTAAAACGAAAAAACGTATTTTCGCGCCAAAATTTCAAAATATTAAAAATCGCAAACCATCGCCATGTTTGTATTTGATTGGGCTATAAACATGCCAAATTTCAGGTTTCTAGCTTTAAAACTGCGACCTACAAAGTTGACATCCACTTTTCCGCATTTTTGTCATTTATGGAAAATCCGTACAAATTGAGTGCTGACCTTTTGGGAACTGTATTATCTAGTTGATCTTAATACTCCATCTAAATTTGAGGGAAATCGAAAGGGGTCGTGATAGACCTTTCTGCTTTCAGGAATACACCCTCAAATGAGATTTTTATAAAGTAATGTGACATGCTTTTAGCTGACCTACGTCAAACGTGTATCAATCTGCTAACCTTGTTAATTAAACAACGCTAATAAATTTTTAAGAATTTTGAAGGAATGCTGCATCGACTATATACATTGTTCTGATCTTTCATTACATGTTTGCACTTTCCAGGTGCATAAAAACATTACTGAAGCAGTTAGATTCACTTTCACTTCTTCCTTTCACAATTTGCAATATGTTTGTTCAAAGGTTGAATAAACACAGTCTTATTCGAAGATGAGTCCACGCCTAATTCGTCATTATCACAAGCTTCATTACGTGGATTTTGCTTTTCACAATGAACAGTTTCCTTGCGCTCTTCCCTTGAATGCCAAACAGTATATGACATTGCCTGTGTTCGATCTCTACCGAACTGTGTTCTGCTTCCCAATGGCAGCAAAATATTTTTGAAACATTTTGATGCCGTCTCCAATTTTGCTGCGCTAAACTGCATAAAGCATCACTCAGGTTATTTAAATCGACGTTTTTCAGTAGAAACGTTCGAGTAAATTTAATTGTTGTAAGTCAATATTTAAATAATCTCACTAATAAAATATTACTAAACGCTAAACGCATCTTCAATAAACTTAAAATCTACATGCTGCTATGACATTCGTTTTGGAAAATTCGAGCATCTACGAGTTAGCTGTCGTGAATGTCAAGTGAGTATTTAATTATGTGGATCATTATACAATATGTAATATAACTGTGACACTAACTAGGTACACTTTTGAAGTGTAAGTCGAGTTCAGCAAAACAAAGTGTGGATTGTAACCAAATTTTATACGGAGAATTCGAATATGTACATTACTTGCTGTAAAACTGATGTACAAAAGTAGCGCTTGAAAATAAGTGACACTAAAAGTTATGATTCTGGTTGAAGTATGCATGCGAAAATATCATATTTTAGGCGTAGATTTCAAATATTAAACCTGATTGTGCATAAAGTTTGTATTTTAAAAGTTAGAGCAACTAACTTTTAAATTATTCACTATGGACAAAAATGGTCATCATTTTTGGATTCTACGCATCCGATTTAGTTAAACCCGATATAATTTAGTTCAAAAACACATGCTTCAATTTCTGATATAGGGACGGACAGACATACTGTCTTGTATCAAAAGTGAGTTTTACACCAAACGGATTTCATGTTCGGATTCTGCGTCCAAAGTTGCCCTAAATCCAATATTTGGTTTTCGTCAACTCGACTTACACTTCAAAAGTGTACCTAGTAAGTTCCATTTATAAACCCTTGACAGACAACACTAGTTAATTGTCGCAGCCCTTGAGAGATATGTGTATCTAAAAATCTCCTAGATTACAAATAGCCACATCCTTTTTACTTGATTTAAACCACGCAAGAACTGAATAGCAATGTACACTACATTCTCTTCAATTATTGGCCCTAATAAATTTCATAAAAAATCAATCACGATTCACTCGCACCGAAACGACCTGTCCAACTTTTCATCCCTTCCCCATACCTGACCAGCGCCGCCCTATTAGACGTCGTTGTCATTTTGCAGACTTCCTCACACTTTTGAAGAGTTGTGATTTTGTAAACCAGTACATTAAGCATGAGTTTAAACGCTAATCCATCCATTTGGAAAATCTTATCTGAATTGCGGTCCAGAAATTTTAGAATTTTATACGGTGCGACTATTGAACGTCATTTTCCAAACCAACGCGTTTTCAAATATATCCCAAGGAATTCATGCATGGAAATTTAGTTTAAGAGCATTACAATTATGGGTTACTTAACGTTACACTGCTGATACCCAGCACAGTTGTCCATTTAATAGAAGTGAAGTGAAAACGACAATATCCACTGCAGCGGGAATTGGGCCGATCTGAATGTTCAGAAAAGAGTGAAAATATTTATACGCGAGGTATTTTTCAAGTTGAATGAATCCCGACAGAGCCACGTGTTTGTGTGGGAATGTGGCCACAGGTATCCTCATGTGTGTATATTTGCGCTTATACCTATATTCAACCTGACCCCTTAATAAAATTACTGAAATGAGCGCCACTTACTATGTACACTTTTAAAGTGTAAGTCGCCTTCAGTAAAACAAAGTATCAATTGTAAGCAAATTTTATACGGCGAATCCGAATATGTACTTTATTTGCTGTAGAACTGATGTACGAAAATAGCGCTTGAAAATAAGTGGTACAAAAACTTATGATTGTAGTTAAATTATATATGCGAAAACATCATATTTTAGGCGTACATTTCAAACATGAAATCTGATTTTACATAATACGTTTACTTTAAGAGTTACGCGTTCAAACTTTTAAAGGTTTCACCATGGACAAAATGCTCCTCATATTGTTTTGACAGGGGACATACATTGTTTTGTGTCAAAAGTGAGTTTTACACCCAACTGACTTCATATTCGGATTCTACGTACAAAGTTGCCCTAAATTCATTATTTAATTTTCGTCAACTCGAATTACACTTCAAACGTGTAGCTAGTTAGTCGTATAATAATGACTTAGCTACCAACAGTCAACTACCTTTTCTCCATGTTCTGCTCGTGTGTTATTAATTAAACACTATTCATGAGGTATGAAACACTGATAAAACATTCACACATTTGCTCATACTAAATCTTCCAACCTGTAATTAATTATTACGTAGCTGAAGTAAAGCTTTTGCGTAGCGATTAGTTTGTATGTCCGTTATACGATGAGTGGATATTTTGCATTGTTCATTAAACTTGGCCGAATGACACGAGACACTTACTATGCCCATACCAATCGGTATAGAGAGCACGATATTACATTCCTGCATGGGTCGTTAGAAAGCGCATGCATTCACCAAGTCAACATGATGAACAATACAAAGCGAATATAATATCGCTGTAATTAGAAACAGATGAAACCGGTAATCTAGTACTATAAAACCTTAAAGAAAACGCTCCCTTTTCGGAACGTAAATAACTCATACGCTTCCGTCACGTTAAATGAAGTTATGTTGCCAATTCAACATTTCGTTCCTCTGCTATGTGAAATCATGTACCCGCGCAAAGTCATTTTTGTTTCTTTAACGTTAAACGCTCGAGAAGGATGGTTGGCCTATTTTGGTCGTCAAGGTCAGATGGTACAAGTACGTGCATGAAATGAATTTGCAAATTTGTTTGCATTAATTGTTCTAATATGATTTATGTAAAAAATAATTTCGGAACACTTGTACAAAATGTTTTATTTTTTCTGGCATCTAACAGTACATTTTTGTTATTCGAGACCAATTCACAGGTGGATGAAGGCACTTCTAATTTGATACAGAAAATAGTTTGGACGCACAAGCTCATTATCAATCAAGTGCCGATATAATTATTCCATATAATTTTTCGTTTCAAAACTCAGCCAACTACCGGAAATGTTACGAATATTTCGTTTGTAGTTTACATGATTTGCTAAAGGACGAGCTTATTTGCAAAATGCTTACTTTCTAGCGCAGCGCCATGTCTCCTAGCGTCCGTCTGCCGATATTTAAATGAACACTAACGTGAAGAGGAAAGGATGCACTAGAAATCGCGAAGGGCAGAATACCAAACATCTGACTATGGTTCCACTTTTATCTGAAATCTCTAAGCCGGAATGACCACTGAAGATCGGCTGCAATCAACAAAACACGCATGCTTTCTAGTTAATTGTTGTAAAAAATAAACAACTTTCTGAGCTAAAGTTCATCAGCGTTCAATAAAATATTTCCTCGTCTACAGCTTCTCTCCCTATTCCTTCAATAGCCGTGCACAGAAATAATCACAAGAACGTGTTTGTATTCTCGACCGCAAATGTGTCAAAAGTTACGATAACTGGTGATGTAAAGTTTCAACAAGTATTGCGTTAGTTTGACAGGAAACAGGATTCTATACTTCTTGCAGAAACACATGCAACACAGCTAATATTTTCATGGAGAATTGAGCAAGGCAAAAAGTAGTCTTAATGTTGCGTTGACCGTAAAGAAAAAGTACGAGCCTCTTGAAGAAATGACTTCGCGCCAGGGAACCTGCTGAATTGACAGAGGGAATATTTTAGGCTCCAAATTCACTCCATTCGTTCATAGACCTTCAGTTTATTAGTTCATTAAATGTTTACAAAGACTTGAATTCTTTTTGCTTATGAATTACTCACATTACCTAGCACCGGATTTAACGGATATCTTGACCTTCAGATTAAAACAATTGAAAAAATGGGACTACAAGTAACGAATGACGGCTAAGCCCGAAATGCGATCTACATAACTGCTTCGATTGAGTTTATCATCGCTTCAATAACAACCTTGACAGAAACATTTTGCATACTGATTTATAAAACTAGAGTGGCGATGGAGTATTTTAAACTGGTTTCTCATACCAAGAAATTTTGTATACCTTTCCATTTATTCATTCATTTTCTCTAACAAAGTGAATCAAAATGAGTCCAATCATTCCAATCGAATCTTTTTAAAATACGATTGCATGGACATAAGTTGTGCTGCTGTGTACGTCTGAGTTTAACTATCGTGTTCACGAGGTCAAATTACGTATACGAAATTGCTCAGATGTTCAAACTCCTGAGAAGTAAACTCTTTTCCGACCTTTTAAACAAAAAGCTTTCGCCCTCGTCGAGCTTAGAAGTTCGTTATGTTTATTATGAGAAAAATTGACTTCGGTCACATTCTTACAGATGGCGCCCAACCAAGCTCTCATATATACTCTATCTTGAACTTAAAGTTTTATTTACATTATTATCTGTCACTGAACTAATAAATAAGAACACTGACAAAACTGTGTTACAAAAATTTCCTTTCATAAAATAGAGTGGCATATATTCTGAACACTGCTGCCATTATTTGTTTTAAATTTAGCCGCACTCCAGTTATGCGGATCTCGGGGCATACCATATTGATATTCCGACATAATGAAAATACGTTCACGCTTATTTTGTTGCACAATTCAAATGTTCGTCGCGTAATATAGAATTAATAGTACTACTGTATGTACAAGTGCCATAGTTTTTAAAGATATATTAGCTGGTAGCCCGTTACCTTTCCGTCTACAAAAAAATTCTATTTTTACAAGGGATATATAAACATATGTAGTCATGCGGACAAAGGCATATTTCCAAAATATGTTCTCGCATACAAACATGTTATGGAGTCGCCTATGAGGACTTTGATCCTCTAGAGCAAGATGGCAAAGATATTTATATTATTCTTATGATAATAATTATTATTTCGGCATGGTAGTATCGGCGTGATGGGAGAAAAGTGGTTCCCTTCAGATAATGGCACGAGCCGAACCTCCATTTATTTCATCTTCTATTCAATTGCATGCCAGTTCATATATCATGAAGAAAGATGTTGCATGCAGCGTAACTGCATGCTACAACGTATATGAAGATATGAAATGCATGCACAAACTTTGAAGATTTCTGGAGAGTATTTCTGAAAAACATGAAAATCACCTATCTTGAATCAAATGCAATAATACAAGAAACTGTTTAGTAATATCAAAGTTCAAATGGAGAAGTAAATCTGGGAAAAAGCTTAAGCGAAAGCATCTGAAACTCTGATACTATTCTCCTCAAATGGAAAGGAAAAGGAATTACTTTTTATTTTCATTCATATGGAGACTTTAAGCAAAATTCATAACGTACTATTTGTTAAGCGTAAAAGTCAATACTGATCATAGTCGCAGCAAAATGCTCAACATCATCGCCAACAAGTAACCATACGATTTTCCTCAAAACATGCCAAGCGATATTACCTCAATTTGTGTTTCAATAATGTTGGACAGAGGAAGTGTATTGAACCTCGTTACATTGCGTGTATAAACAACATTAAAATTATCATAAATTTAAAATACCATAAAATTACTCCATTGCCAACATACTTAATTGCTATGTGTTCACCTACACCTTTACAGTACGAAAATTGGCGATAATGTTGCTACAATTCCTGCCGGCGGATAAGTGAATCATATGAATACTTTAATCGCACCAAAAGATCGGTACGGAATGCTTCACTAAAAGTAATAAAGTCAACCAGACCATTAATAAAACGAATAACGGTGTAATTTAATTAATTATAAAAAATTGAAGAAACGATAAAGGGGTTTGAAATGTTTTCTGTATGAAGATGCGGCAGTTTTAGGAGTAGACTTCGTGTTCGTGTTGAAAAATTGGATGCTCGCATCATTCACAACAGTGTTTTGCGCATATGTACATTTATAATTGTAAATATTTCCAAATTGTTTGCTGAGCATATTCAACGCACAAGTGCATTTTGGTTCCATTGATTCCATGTTAATGTAAGACAGGTCCTTTATTCTGTCATCAGCCAAAATCTGCAACCATCACTCTTACCAAATTCTTTACATGTGATTGAGTCATAAGGAAGAGTTCCTGCACAATTAGACTGCCTATTTATACAACGTTGGTGTTCAGTTTTATTTACATTTATAACAGGTGAATCACCTGGTGATGTTGATTCCCAACGGGAAAAGGAGCAGGATAAAAAACATCTCACATTTTGTGGCATTTTAAATCAATTTTGGTTTTGCTGATTATGGAATAAATGGACGGTAAGTGGATTCAAGTTCAATGGAATTGTAAGGTAGTAATTAAATATGTAATTGAACAAATACATGCTAGCAAACCTAGGACGCCAACAACGTTTCTAATTATCTAACAACCTTAAATTCCATGCTACACAATCTCTAAATTTAGAAGTTGTTCTGTTGTCAAATTTAATAAAAAAAATTACCGCTAAACCACACACTCTCATCATCGGTATGATGTCAACCTCGTCAGTCCTTCATGCATATCTTAGTAATTATTGATAAAAACCCGTTTCAGAAGAGCCTGATTAAATGGCATTCAGATTTTTCATAAACACCTTTTACCAAATTTGTTAAAAGAAATTGCAAACAGTAGTTTTCAATTTGATGAAAAAGCGAACCAAAGCACACTGTTTATTAGGTCAAAAATCCCAGATGATGAGACGGCTGCAGAAAATTGCAAATTATTCATTTAACACAGTTTGAGCTGTTGTAATCAAAACACGTGATTCATAAATACAATGCACACTCTTCTTAATTCAGAATATATAATCCATGCTAAACATTACCAATGCAGCTGAACTCGCATATCCGATGACTCTACATGTTAAAGTGAATATTTGTGTAGCAAGAAAACAGGAGACGGCTTCGAGGTTTCATTCTAGTGTACTGGTGTGATTAAATGTTAATAAAAGTACTAATTGTAAGTACCAGGTAATAGGCACTCAGAAAATTGTTACTAGAATCACATAAGTCACATCTTGTGTACAATAATTTAATAGAGGAAGAATAATTCTTTGTAAAAATATGTACCCAAATGAATTTGTCAGCGTGGATTCCATTTGCCATCCCTTCTTAATATGTTACTAATTTTGATGGATTTTATTACCAAATTAATTCTAAAAGCTTGTAACAAACTGTACTACTATCAATGAAATGTTAATAAACTCTTTAAGTAAAATAAATTGAGTTGTTTTTATGTATTCTGCGAATTGTCGTTTTGTGTTGTCATTTATGCTTTGGTATCAATGGATTTCTATACGGTAAGTCAGACAGCCTTATCACGATAATGACGATATCATAATTATATACCTTACTGGTTTATATGATTCTTGAACTTTTTCGCTAATTATTAACAAATTAATGAGAAACAGGACTGGTTTACCTAATATTTTATGGAATCCATAAGACCGAGAATGCTGGTAATAGTTTTTAAGTCATACAGATTGGTAATGTCAATGTCCATTCTAACAGTGTGATATTGGTTGGTAAAATAACTGCATTTGGTAAATGTTAACATGCTCATTATGCCATCAACTACCAGGTAGATATTACCTGTTTCACTAGTATTTGACCGAAAATTAAACTTTTTTTTATCGGACTATTAGAAAATAGCACAACTATTATCAAGATATCTTATAATTATAATCTTATATTCAGTCATACGGTGGAATTTCACCAACATTAGTGTACAGGGGAACTCTGCGTAGATTACGAATGTGCAATAAAAAGTACGGTCTACCATCCAAGGAAAGGAGCTCCTGGCGAAAAACCAGATCGGGGTCAGGAAATTTCAAACTTTTTTCTTTGGAATCGGATATGGAATTAAAAGTTCAGCAAGTTCTTTAAACGAACCACCTGTCAAGTCCGCTGTCGTTGCTAGCTTCGGCGGATCAAACATGGGAACTGGCGGACCTAACATAACCGTACTCAATCTAATATTTTCCCACTTCCACCACCTTGCCGAACTCAGTCTATGTAGATATATCAACAACTCTAGTTGCAAAAAACGTACTTTTCCCTCAAAATTGAAGCATACTTTTTGAAAATTAATTTGCTTTATGTAGCTTTGCTTAGCTTAATCGATGAATCATCAACCTGCTTAAAGTATGAAACTGATAAACTCTACGACTTAATCTATGGCCTGTATTACACAGTACGACGCCGATTATTATAGGTTTGGCTCAATACGTTTCCAATATTAAGTCAGGTTACCATCTGGTGGTATGAGAATGTTAAATGAACTGACGAGATATGTTCGCTTTTATCATACGCTACATAGGAGTATATGACCGATCAAACCGCACACTGATCATAAGATATATATCGATCATAGTTCTCAATAAAACGCATTGGGTTTGAAGTGGTTACGAATTTAAAAATGTAGCCCATTTCGATTGAATTCTAAACTTCAAATCTTCTCCTGTTTATGCAGGTTGTCAAATTATGTCTCCAAAGAGTCGACGTCATATATTAAAACCTCACGTTATATATGCTGTAACTGTAACGTAGATGTTTTGGTTCGTTGCTTCACAAAAAGTCAACTACTGCAATTATCTTTGAAATTTTCTGTAAGAAACACTTTATGTTATACCTCTATATGTATAAAATGGC
>RBVU03000088.1:0-26150 GCA_004115045.4 Sinella curviseta
AGCAAACATGCCATGAACATTTTGCATACTTATTTATAATAAGTAGCTGCTAATTAGTAGCGTAAGAGTACTTCTAATTTGTCGCTATTAACGAGAAATTTTGTATGCCGTTCCAATTAAACATTTTCTTGCTCGATGTGTATCAAAATGACACTAATCAATCAATTGAATGTCATTTCATTCCAATCGAATTTGTTCCAAATACCAATACACGACACAAATCATGCTGCTGGGTACGTATGAATTATGTCTATGCGCAAAATTGATTTATTTAAAGCCTTTCTTATCTTTGCATTTCTGAAGCAAAAAACTCTCATTACATTAACAATAATCGTCCCACCATATAAAATGAATCCATTATTGTATATGCAAAAAATAACAATGTGTTAAAGAAAGTGCAAAATATTGTGGCAAATACTCACTGTACTTTAGAAGAATTAAAATACAGTGATAGAACTGGTGAAAAATGTTTGCAAAACTAGTGCGGGTTTTGTTACGGCGATAATGTCAGCAAACTAACTAACCATTAAAATTATTACTTATTTTAGATTTGGGTTAAAATTCTCATAACAAACAGTAATAAACTTCTTTGATCACATGTGTTTTTATTTCCTACGTTAAACTGCTGGGAAGTGTCGAAAGCATGTTTTTGGGCTTCTTCGTATCTTCTTTTTAAATTGTACACCGGCCGGACCACAAGCCGCTACGCAGTGCATCGTTAGCTAGTGACCGATAACCTCTACCGCAGTAGATCTTTTTATTCGTAAGCAAGCAAGAAGCGAATCTGAGTATGCTAAATACTCCAAGAGAAAACAGAATGCAGTTAAAGTTAATCCAACTGCTAGTACAACAAAAATGGTAGAAATGTTTCCAGCCATTGATCCCTTATTCAACTTATTGGTTTCGTCGCTTCCTAGAAACCTATTCAGATGCTTTTCTCGTATTCGGTCTTGCCACCATTCCACTATTCCGGAGCATTTAATTTGCCACCATCTTGTCCAGATAATGTAAGGTGCCCCACGCTCAAACTTAAACGTTTTGTAATTATTAAAATACGTTTCTCTACCAACATGCATAGTAATTTCTTGACTGCTATTATCTTTGTACTCATGTAGACTTTTTGCAATCTCTCCATATTTATCGTTTGGAATCAGCCAAGCAACTCTTGAGCAATTGATCAGATCCTGAAATATTAAACGTTTCTCCTCGGCGAAAAATATTTTGAGGTGTCGATCTTTGACATGATCTGAAACCGGTCCATATCGTGGACTTTCAGGGCCTGTCAGCACATTTTTAACGTAATTGCGAAACAGTGCAAGCAAACCATTATGTAATCGGGACTTGTTATATATCAAAAAATCTGACTTTAGGGATTTCATCTCGCGTGTAAATTTAACGGTTACAAAATAAAGTACCTCTGATTTTGATGTAAAACCTGACACGGATTCAAATACTTCATGTCCATTATCTCGATGGAAAGTAGTGAACGAAGAGTCAGCGGTAATACGTTGTTCTTTAATAAGTACATTGTCTTCGTCATCAGCAATCGCTCGAGTGTAAACAGAAAAATTGTTTTCGAGTAATTCCTTGAAACTGTGGTATACCACAGGTGCTCTCGGCTGAATCATTCTGTAAACATTGTCGTTTTTGTAAGCATTTGTTAATACAAGAGCCACTAGCATTGCCCATCCTGCGACAATTCTAACCTTGAAATTCTGAGAAATTGACAAATCCAAATAATTGTCGCCCTGCTCCAAAAACATGCCGAACTGGTTAACTATTTCAAAAAAGGTGGATGGAGCGTGATTCGAGTTGCCACGCAGCATTTTGAAAAGTGCCGGCAGAACTAATAGTGACGTTAGAAAGCATGCCCAATTATAGTCATCATATACTGCATAGAATTCTTGGAACCCGAGAGCAAGCCTTTCCACCTTTGAGCAAGCTATGAATCGCAAGCTTCTTGCAGAGCTATCAGCATATATGAAATTCGTAAATGGGTAGTCTCCGACATACAGTAATGGTTGGAATTTTATGCCAACATAAATGTGAGGTCTCTCCAAGGAGTCTATAACGCTTAAATCAGCTGACATCGCATTGATGCATTTTCCGTGCTTGAAAATGTTCGTATAGTTTTTCATGACAGATGCCCATAAGTGGCTTAGCGCATTGCTTAGTTTTTTACTTGGATCTTTGTCAAAAGTTATGATCCATTTGTGACCAAGTTTCAAAATGAGGTCTTCACAGCGTTCCATTTCTGGGATAAACGTAACATCAAAGTTACTCGGCCATGTGTAATGTTGGAGATCCCAAATGAGCATTTCGTTAGATTTTGGAAAAGCTTGCCGACGAACATTGGCTACGTCAATGTCAGCATTGAATTGGAGTTTACTCATCCTTACAGGATAACAGATGCAACAGCATATTCCAATGGTGGACAAGGACAACGATTTACTAAACATATGGGAAACATCAACGGTGGTTATCACGACAGTTATGTCACCTGTATTCAAGTTATCTTCTTGTCGCAAATAACGGTGGCAATACTCAAAGCTGTTGAAAGATACTGCACTTTTCTCAATGACGTACTTTATTAATTCCTCGGAACGGTGTGTAAATATGCCAGGAAATTTGAGATTTAAGTGACCATTTCTGGGCACGAGAAACATCCATTCTTTTCTTAGTAGCTCCGGTATAAGTAGCGACAAGTGAACTACACAGTTCCAGGACTTTGCGTCAATGACAAATTTATTCATGTTCACATTTAAACAAAACACATTGTAGTTCCCATTGATCTCTCCTGTCAGGTATTTTGAAATGGGACAGTGAATAGTTTTTCCAGATAAGTTTACTTGGTTTGTAACAATCCACTTCACTTGAAACAATTTATGGTATGAATCCGGATTCGAGGCATTTACCAATCCTGGATGCAATTTTCGAGATATCAGTGGAAAGTTTTCTGTTCCAAGTGTATTAACTCCAAAATAGTTGTCAACGAATATGAGGCAATTTTGGTTGGCGTAAGGCTGAATTAGTGGGTCCAAATTTATTGCAGCATTGACACTCCCGCCATCGTATTCTGATTTGAGTCGATCAAGCCATTGATGGACGCTCTTGTCTGGAAAGGCGAAGTCCAGGGGATATTTGAATATAGATTGCCCAATGTAGTGATGACTTGCAGATGAAATAGAGATTAGGCATATGAATACGATCAAATATTGAGTCCAACGCATTTTGCAGAGTATCGCAAATATTAGCTTATTTCGTATTACATCCAAGACATGTAATGGCATGGCATGACCGAGCAAGGTAAATCAGACTGTTGGAATGGTGCTAAAACGCGAACTCACGAATGGTTTACTGCTAAAGCTGAAGATTAAGTACGGGGTTCGATATTTGAAATTTCAATACGAGAAAACAGGTAATTAACAGACCTTGGCCTTTCGGTATTTTTCAGTAGATATATAGACAGTTGACCATCAACGTGTCGATGAAAGTGCATGTGTTGTTGTCCTGACCAATTATATGCTCGCGCATTGACAAAATGAAGCTTATGTTCTTGAGCTAGCAACAACAGACGGAATGAACGACGCCACAATTTATTGATAGCGATACGATATCAGAACTATCAAACAATTTCAATGTCCTTTCTGTAAATATATTGCGCTGATAACTTGTACATTGCTATAACCTATTAATTTGTTTTTCATACAAATTTATCGAACGAAAGCCCAAGTTTTTGTTATATTCCGTCCGAATGGGTTGTGAAAATTGCATACATGTTTCCAGTCTTCCGATATAATTGATTGTTTGACAATAAAGGTTTGTAAATTTTGTTCAACACAACAAAATATGTTTTGATCGGTTAAGGGACTCCATTGTTCCTATTTAGGAATAACAGCTCTCAGAGATAACATTGCATCCATAAGTGCTTAATGAAAAGATGGTTGTCTGTGGAATAAATAATCGGAAAGAATATATTTTATTAATTTATCAACTCAAAAATCTCTAACAAAAGTTGTACGAATTAACGGTCCTGGCCATTCACTTTTAAATGGAGCAAATTACATGTAACAATAATGAATTTTAACGCAACACTTCAAGCAAAAAACCATCAGCCACTTTTCGATAGTTCCAATAAATGTTGTTGATGTAGGATTGGAATTGAACGGTATCTTATATTTAATGGCACGTGAACTATTTTAGTTTAACATATGTAACAATTATCCATGTTTCTTGGCGAAACAAACCACGACTGTCATATCACAAAAAAATCACATCACATCAAAACGAAAAGTGGTTATCAAAAGATAGTTGCTTATGGAATATTGGTATAATATCATTTTAGCCTGGGGAATTGACATTGAACGATATGCGTAATTGATTGTAAGAATCGATTGTAATTATTTATAATTGGGGTACGGATGTTAATGAAAAATCATATTCGGTGGGACTTTCACTATTGCTCTGAGCGCTTGTATGTGGACAAATTACCCAAAATATGAGTCGAATTCCGCTCATGCCAAAGGTCATATACTCTCCGATTTTGACATTGTGTGGCATATGTCAATTAAACGGTAATAGTTCGCATAGTTCTAAACTAATTGTTTCGAATCCCGCAAGAAATGGCGTTTTTAAATTTGAAGAAGTGAACAAACATTGATTATAACTAGTGACCCGTCCCTAAATAGGGACATTGGTAGAGTGCTGAATGGATTTGGAGTAAATACATACTTGCATGTTTAGGGCGCCACGCCATAACTTGATTGCAAAATTGTAAATGACATTAAAATATAAACCCACACGGAATTTGAAGAAAATTTGTTGCCGATTTTAAGGCTTAAACAACTTTTACTAAGTAAATAAGCGTGCTTATTAGCTCTAACGACAAATGTTTAGCCAATTCTAATTTAAAAATTCTGTTTTTTAATTTTTGTGGGCGACACGATCAAGATTTTTGAAAACAGTTTTCACCATGTTAATCAATGTGCTTAATTGTACCAACTACCTGGTTTTCAATTAATTCTGATGTGAAAAAAAATCCCGGCTTTTTGTCCTAAAGAGAGCGCTACTACCAATGAAAATGGATAACAATGACAGATTCTGATTCCACGCATCGAAATATATCTCCGTATCAATTTTAGCGAAATCTATGTCAACTCATTTGCGCTACCATTATGCAAAAATGAACTTTACAAATCGTTTCCAGTTGAAGTTTTAAAATTTGATTAACGTAATTATCAGTGGTAGCATCGCCGCAGTAAGTGCTGCACTCATTAGGGCACTAATGAAGCATTATATTTCGAATTGACGTACGAAAGGAATGCAGTTTTCAGTTTTTGACCTCAAAATTGGCAGTGAAATATTTTAAAGTTCAATCCGTGATACCCATATTGCACTTCTTCTTCTTAGCTTCAAAATGACACCTTGCTCGTGTTTTTATGATTTGAAACTAAAATGTTTTAGGAATCACAAAGAAAAAAAATAATGCGTATTAAGTATATAGATGGGACATGGGACGAACGATCCGCAAAACTAGATTGGTCGGTGAAGTGATTAATTTCAATTTTAATGCGATGCAGCTCTATTCACGGACGTGCCCATTCACTGTTTGTGTAGAAATGTTTTTAGTACTAGGTCTCTCTGTTTTTATCGTCCCGATGAAATCCGCTCCTAATAAACAAGAATTTGATTGTAATATTGTGGGCTGAATAACCCACAGCGTATTTCCCATTCTCTCTTTCCCCATCTCACATGCGCCAATCCAATCTCACTCACGGCGTGTGAGGTATCCCTTACACCGCATTCTCCCATTCTCACATTCCCCCATTGTCCATGCGCCAAGACAAGCTGTCGAGGCATGGTCATCAAAGGTGAGGCTCGCACCACTTACTCTGTCTGCTCTTGGAGCAGAGCCAGCACTTCTTCTCTCGCATCGGTCCGAGGATGAGCCGCCTCTTCAAGGCTTTCCTCGTCCCATCCAGTTATCTCTTTCCCTTCCCGTTTGTTCCAGTTTAGGAACCTTTTGTATTATATTTATATTTCTTTCGGGAAGTTCCCAATTTAGTTTAAGTAGTAGTCTTTCGTGGTTAAGACATTTAGTAAGCAGTTAAGTCTCTCGTCAAGTTCCCCATTTATTTCCCCCATCATCCTCTTCCCCGCTCACCATCATCATCACGAGGCCAGCCTAATAAATGTCTCACAATATTATGTTTGTCTTACATTCCGTGAATTTTCAAAGCAAGCAGCTGAATAGTAAATTAAAGTTCCCTTGGTTTGATAACCACTATACCTGACAGTTGTACACTATTATTCAGATTATATCATTTTCACTTTGCATATTACTTCATTAAAGGTATGCAATATCCAATATACAAACACGGAACCCTCCTACTCAACAGCATTCTATTTATTCTTAAAGAATCTATTCATCTCGATGCATGTTAATCCACGTCATGATTTTAAATTGATCTTTCTAACGGAAATGTTTGAAAATGTTTTAGTTTGTACGAAAGAGGGTCTGGAATATCATGCGTACCACGTAAAGCTTGAGGGGAAAATTGATTGGGCGTAAATTCAGTCTGGTTTTCGAGTCTTCCCCTGACAGTTTAATTTCCCCCCAAACTTTCCGACCGCTATGGACAGTAGAAATTATTAAAATAAATTGCTATTACACAATTCTATTCGCTAACAACGAGACATTTGAGACATATTAGTCTGAAACTATCAGCTAAATTATGTTTCGTTTGCCCATCTACCTCGTTACCAATTGGAACGCGGTTCTCTTAAGTCGCAAAGAGAACTTTATATAAAATTCGCATACATCAGCAATTTGAACAGGATTGAAAATTACTGCTTTTGCTAAAACTTTGAGACATTTCAAGAGTTTCTCAAAGATGGACGGACAATCAAAGTTCAATGCGAAGCAGAATGCCATTTAGAGCCAGTTTGGCTGATATTTAACTGCGCTTCAAAATCTGGTGTAGGTGATGACGGCGAAAGTGATGTGGAAGATTTATTTTCTTCCTGTTTAACAAGTTTCCTGTAGTTACTCTCCTACAGTTCCGGTCCGCATGAATCCATAATGAAACAACTATTAGATTAATCAGCGAAAACACTAGTTTATTTGCATATCACAGGACGTTGCAATTTTTACTACTCAATTCACATTCCTGTTAGGAATCATTATCAAAGTAATTTCATTTTCAAATGAAAACGTTTAGGTGAGAGTGACCTTTCTCACCGAAATGGCAGACTCGCTCTAAACAAATCCTGTCTGCAACAACTACCCTGTTAACAAAATTAAAATTCTATCCAACTACACATTAAAGACATCGAGGCAATAGAAAAAGTAGATAATCTATCTCAAATCAAACCATGAATTATGCAAAGGTTGCACCACAGGACGTCACCCTCCTGCAGGAAGCCTTGTCTAATCACACGTTGAGGGAAGAAGATCAGGAAGGAAAGCTAACCAGCAAATTTGTATCGTAAAAAACAAGATATAGAGAAATCTCCCCTCTGTTTTCGGTGAAATGGCTCCTTTAAGATAAATTGAGAGTGCATTCTTATTAATTGTGATATTTCAGAAAAACAGCAGCAACTTTTAGAATATAGTCCACATCTTTCCGCAGACCACAAATACAATTACTCCATACAACAAGTGTGAAGCAGACCTAACAACTTGTAAACTTTTCGTAGTGCAAATGTTCAAGTTGATGGAAGTGAAATCTGTCCTATTGGAAGTAGTAAATGCGAAGCGGTTATCTTTCCAACTTTCATTCATTTTTGCCAATACTACTTTCCGAAGAGGGTCAAAATAAAAGTTGAAGAAATAAAGTGCAACAGTTTTGAAATTCCCAAAGAGAAGCATAAAAATATTTACCACTGTAGAATGCATCAAAATGTCCGTGTGTTATCAGCAGTAATACCAAAAGTGAAATATAGGTTGTCACAGATCATCAAATTTTTCTATACCGAGAATCTGTGAATACTACTTATTCTTTTCAAAAAAGAGAATACCTATCAGTCTTCACGAATTTTTGCTACTACAGAACTGAACTCCAGTCTCGATTTGAGTGTTTCTAATCATGTATTTCAAAATGGTGATGCGATAAAGGAGTATGGTTTTGGTGTCGTTAATAAATCTGCTGCCCAATTTTAATAACGCAGGTGTATATTTATTTGACAGTGCGTATATTAACTCCAATGCATATGTTGAATTTCCTAACGTGGCCCACCGCAAAAAGGAAAGTAACAACTTCAGTGGTACAGCTAGTAACAAATTTTGGTGTGATTCAGATTTCGAAGATTGAGCGTTTAGTTAATGATGTTATCGTGCTAATTTTTTAACTGTATTTGGTTTGGATTGAAGATACAGATTTTAGCAGCCAATGTGTAATATTAATATTAGTATCCATTACTAATCTATTATAACACAATATCATCATTAAGAGGTAAAATAATTTGACGATTAGATAACATTATTTTTCCGTAATTATAAATGGATGCCCTAAATGTTATCACCGATGGATTACAAATTCCAGCAATATCAGGGCGTCTAAGGAACCTACTTATTTGTAATCTAGTCATAAAAGTGTTTGTCCATTGTACGGCGTTAAACCTTCACTACATTTTAGTGTTAGTTAAAAGTAGTTACTTTAGAGAATCGGGCATCTATTGCGAACAATAAATTCCAGAACGCATTTATTTTATTATTAAATGACGAGAGGATGGCCATTGAACGCAACACCAACAACACAATTTCCAAATCTACATTTCCCTTAAAGATTGCTAAAACGACAATACCTGGAGGTAGAACTGTAACTGGTATCTAACCTACGGTTAGCAACAATTTGGAGGAACCGCCAAGTTGTCTAAATAGATGTCCACATCATTCAAAAAAATATCCCAGTCGAAATTCATGAAAAGTTGGATGTCATTAAAATATCAATTTTTTTCTTCGTAGAATGAACTCATCAAAATCATTCATATTTAATATCTCTTTTGCCATGTTTTGCAAAATAGCAAGATATCAGCATTAGGCGCTATTTCTAACAACAATACTTAATGCCGTTTCTTGAATGTTCAAGTCCATTGTAATTCGTGACGTGAATATACAAAGAAGCAAAAATGCTTGTCTGCAATTTGGAAGTTATGGGAAATGTAAACAATTGAAATATTTCCGGTCGTGGAGCAGAATTCCTCAAAATTCTGCACTCGTGCGTTACATTTCCTTGATCATCTTTAATCAACGGAAATGGTTACACCTGCGTCAAATTGTTCACCTGGTTATCCCGAAAAATCGATGCAGACTCGGAGACAGCTTGAAGGACATTGAAGCTGACAACAAATTAGCATGCGTGTATGGCGACACTTACTTAATGAGAAGCTACACTTCTGCAAACTGAATACAACAAACTATAACATTTTTATCAACAAGAACCATTTATTTCAGTTTTGGTACTATGCTTTAAAGAATAAGGCTGGCCATATTTGCCAGTTCAGGAAATATCTGCGCGTATCAATGCTTTAAATTTAATTGTTAAATTTAACTGTTGTGCGATTCAATTTTGACTCTAATCAGTAACGATTATTTACGACCTGAATTTAATAATAACAAACACACTTGGGAACAATTTCTTAATGACTGTGAAGTTTACACTTGTACTAACTTTGCATCCATTTGGAAAAATTTATTCTGTAATTCGTTTCAACGAATTGTGTGAAGATTCAAATTTTTAAAAGTGTGCAAAGCTCAGAATCCATCGTCGCAATGATCGATATGCGGCATAGCATATTCTGTGCAATTAGTTCACCCATATGAACAATTGTGCCGTATTGTGTGATGCAGGACGAAGTTAGATGGGCTGTGGCAGAGCTTTCGCGTCTTGTTAGCATAGTGGCTGAAGTATAAAATGCTTAAAACTAAGGAATACAATCTGCAAATGCTGAGTGTGCATGCCCTGGAATAAAAGGGAAAAACCAAAAACAGATGATGGCTCTCCACACAATTTGCATGGTGTGTTCCAACACAGCAATGCACAGAAATCAGATGAATTTTAATTTTTCTGTTCATTTCAAAGGGGTTAGATATTACAGCAAACTGCCAATAAATCATCGTAAAACAGTACTGCTTTCTGGTATAGGTGTGCAAAATTATTCCCCATAAATCTATGCGATCCATTAGAATGAACATTACGGAATGTGGTCAATGTATTCCAGTGCTGTAAATGGTGTTTCCAAGCGACAAAAGACGCCGAACGCTTTCATTCAAGTCTAATTTTAATCGCATAAGGAGGCCACAAGATTCCCGACTGACGAGACGATTTCTTGTAACATGAAAATGTAAAAAAATTCCAACCAAGAATATGATTTAAAACTTTGATGAATTAGTGCGCCGCACTGTGAATGATACCAGTTTCTTTAACTGCGGATGGCATGAATTCTTTCGTTTTTCAAAATTAACGTGAAAAATTCGATTAGATAACCACACAGGATCGGACACGATATATCTGATCCGTATATTATTAAACAATATTGGTGCTAATTTATGAATGGCGGTCAAGCTTGCAACAAAAACTTTCTAAATGATGCGCATTTTGTATACATAAGGAATGAATCTGATGGAACCAGTACCGTGCTATCAGCACTGCACGCTCTCGCAGGTTTGTATTTTGTACAATTTGGCATTCAAATATGTTTAGGTATACACAATTATAGAATATAAAATCAATATAAATTTATAATTAGTAAAAACCGAAATGCTGAATATACTCTAGGAGAAATGTATAATTAATTTGGTTTCCCGAATTAATGCGTTCAAGTATTTTTTGCCACAGATCTTTGTAGCATTTATTCGACATGATGTGTTTATGTACGGTTTCTGGATATTATGTGTTAACAGATCTGTACATCTGGCGATTCGGCCTGTCGTACATTCTAGTCTCTCAGAGTCAACATGAACTTAGGAACAAAATCCTTCTAGTGATATTCAAAATGGCATACATAATAATTATCACGCGAGCACCTTATTGATTTCCGTGGACGGCTTGTATTACACTGTCTAAAGTCTTAATTTTGCCGAGCTTCAAAGTTGTAGAGCCTTATTTATATGAACTCCTTATTAAATCGGGACTCCAAACTGAGACCTTGCTCGCTTATTTACTAAAATAAAATGAAGTTCATCTTTCCATGTCATATGGAATGTCTTCATTCCTTTCTAGAGAAAGTAAATCCTTGTCCATGACGCACTGATCCACTTAATTAAACGCGACAGAGCCACAAAATTTCACAAATTGAACTGGGATATTAGTTGAATATTATGTGCCACGACATTATGAGCTTTGTATGGTTTGATGTCATCAATGAACACTTTGCTCCATACAATGGTTTTTGTAGCTCACGTGATTCTCGTGACGACATTGCGTATTTTTTTCTTTTGCATCACATGCGTCCAATACTGTATAGTTATAGGTAAAGTTTAGAATAAGTCCCACATTATTTATTGACTTATAGACATGTAAACAGTAGACGAGAAGACACCGTCGGCAATACCGGAGATGAAGGCAACGCTTGCGTGCGCATTTTCATTTGACAATGATTATTTTTAAATATGTTATGGCAATAACCACAAATTACTGAACCTTTTATACAGTAATTAGATTATTTCCAGTAGGTTCTATGCTGAAGTACATTTTTATATTTTCCAATTACATTTCCAAAAATGATATTACGGTTTATTTTTTCTCTCTCACCACTGCATATTGTTCAAACAGTTATGCGCAGGTTACATAAATCCAAACTATTGTTCAGGAGAAAATGGCCTGCTTTCAGGAGTAAGTAAAAAATCCACTGTTCAGAACAAAATTACATTGCTACGTCGTATGTACCTACAATTTATGTATTCATTTTTTATCTATTTTTTGTTCAAGCTACTATCATGTAAAGTAGCATCCAAAGTTTATTGTTACTTCTTTGTTTGTTAATATTATTGATTTCTTTGACTAATTCATAGTTTAACTCATTTACATTTTATGCATTTATGATAATTAGTTTAAGAATCTTCTCGATGTTCTGATAAACGGACATTGCCGTGAACTTGAGTAACTTTGACGTTGAACATTTGTAAACTATCATAAGCTGATCACGTGTAAGCCGAGAACATTCTCGCATTTACTTGTATTTAGTGCCGTAGCAAGCTGAGGCCCGGCCCGGGGGAAATCTAGTAAAAATATCCTTCTAAAAGCAAATATTCCTACGGTTGGCAAACATGTCATAGTAGGCAGAGATTATTTTATGTAATATGAAATCAAGGAATATAAGTGAATAAAAATTATATAGGAAGCACACTATTGAAACTTAACGCCAATGGCTATTCCATCTATGATATGGTATTGTCATGTCCTTAAATAGATACGCAAACCAGCTTAAAGCTTGCGAATTGTATTCCCACGGATTTATCCCGTGTTTAATACATGATTTTGATATTCTAGGAAATGTATACGATGGAAGTTAAGAATTTTCTGAGCATAACCACACATATTGCATTGCATTCATTTTCGCTATGCCACAGTTGGAAATTTCCAGTATAGTCACTATGGTTCAGAGCATTTCGACAAATGTTTTACGATATCATGATATTCCATAAATTTTAACAATCTGTTCGGTACATGTTCGTGATACAAAAGTTATTTAATTTGGTTTACTATTTGACGGAATCAGGATCAGGAACGGAAATTTCGTTTGCGAGAATTCTTTCGCGCATGCAAGTTGCTATTCGTGTATTAAGTACGCCTCGTCAAATTATTTTCGGAATTGAAAGTTTTTGTCAGCTCATTGAGAACACGCAATTCGTAATACAATGGCTTCAGTTGCCGGTCCATATTCGCGTCTTTCGTTGAATTATGCTACCAAAAACTATTGAAAAGTCGTTGTACAGTTTTGCCTGAAGGTCACCTACTTAAAGTTAACAATAACGGTAAAACATTTTCTAAGTTACAACTGTAATTAAATACCTTCATTGGAAATACCTGGTTTTTTGTAATTCGTTAAGATACTTTTATAACATTAGTTAGAAATTTACATAAAACTGGATTTCTCATAAACGAATAGAAAACGTTCTTGACTACAATTGCAACTATTGGCGCTAAAAGATACAATTGGCTAAAAGATCATTTAGCCTAATTTGGTCGTCATTTTGCTTTCTGAACTTATTTTCATTCTGTTAATCAAGCTTGCATATTTATTTGTTGAAATTAACCTCTCAAAGTATGCACTTTATCGTCAATAGTTGCAGTAACCGTGAAAACAGATTTGTTCACACTGATTAACAAAGTCATTTTATGTAAATTTGAAACTAATTTTAAGCGTACTCGACGAATTAAAAAATCATGAATTTCACTTCAATTACCTTTGCAAAGCAGAAAAGATTTTACCGTTATCATTAAAGCCTTGTGATTCACAGGGAATGCCGTACCAGAATTCTTCAATGAGGTTCGGCACTATAATTGAATCGGAAACGTCAATATGGGTCAGAAAGCGGTGCCATTGAATTACTAATAGAGCATTCTCTGTTAACTGATAAAAACCTTCAGTTCCCAACAAATTTTGACGAAGCGGGCTGACTACACTAATATCAGCTCATGATGTTGATGACACCTGTATTATGCGTTGTACCTGTTTCATTTTGGACACCACGGTAGGTATTTTTGAGGAAATATATTTTGTGAAAACAAATATGTTTAGAAACTATGCTGCAAAATTATTGCAGCATTTGGGCTGTTAGTGAAAACATTAAGTAAGGGCACAAAGTTAAAATACGAGTAATATGAAGCTCCATAACCCTGGAAATTTTCAAGTCTTGATCATTTTTCGCAATTGTTCAGCATGATAACTGAGACTTTTGCCCAAAAATGCCGTTCTAGTAAATTTATCTGAATTGACAATGGAATGCTGGCAAGTTCCCGAAATCATTAGGAGATATTTGACATGAATTCCAAAAGTAATAGCCATGCCCTCCGGGACACTTTTCAGTAATGAAGATTATTTATAGAATAGAATATTTATTAATGAAGAGTATGAATCCTTTCAATTTCGAGAGAATGGAATCAATTTTCTGATAGCTAGGATTTTTCATTCGATTTGTGATACAAATTACATACCATTCTTCAAATCACACATTCGAGATAATACAAGATCGCTCATAATTATGACAAACGTTGGCATAGAGTGCCCGCATGGTATTTAGCAAATACAACCAACGCAAATGTTGAGGATTCAACATAAATACGAATTCTATATCAGCAATTTTGTCATATGTTGCTAACTTTTAGTTGATTTTATGGGAACGATTCATGGCAATTAGCCTTTAGTTCTGAATTAAGCTTTTGTTATAATAGCCAGTCGGTGGTCTGGCTATTATGACTAACTACGCGCAAATGCAAGACTGGCGACAAGGAAAATTCACCGGTAAACCTTTCTTAACCTGGGAATTTTTTCCCGACTTAAGTTAATTTTCGAGAATTAGGAAAAGGAAAGCTTATTCAACAGCGAAAAATTAATGTTTCTAAATGCAATACTAAAACGCCTTCTTTCAATCCAATATCATTATCATGGAATGCGTATATCACAAATCTCATATCTTCAAGGCAATTCAAAACGTAGCGTAACCCTGGACACCCGATACCTCAAAGCAACATTTTAGTAATTTCTAAAAATTGCCTTTAATCATTGAATACATAATGGGAACATGCTGTGATGTATGTTGTAAATAATAAAGTTGGACCAGGTACGAAACGCAACAGTCTACGCAGATAACTTCCAATACAGTGGGCAATATCAGTTAAAGAAAATTTAAATACATATAAAACCCGAAATGTATCAGTCTCGACAGTCAAGCAATGCAAGATGGTTAAGCGTACAAAATAATAACAATTGGCTAATATATGTTCAATTTTATGAATTATGTTATATGTTATTTAGGTCCTACTATAATGTAGGCTAAAAAATTATACTACATACATATTTATCTATACTATATTCTATACTATCCACTTTGGACACAAATAAAGGGAGCTAATAATAAAAAATAATAATATTTTATGACTGAAGACACATCAAACGTCTATGAATTTAGGGATAACTATCCTGCCGTACTCAATTCTCTAACATTCAGTAATACACAAAAATGATTTCTTTTAATCTTGTCAGTCCAATTTTAAAGCTTCACACTAGTTCAAACTTTACCGGCCCGGGGGAAAATCCCCCTCTGCCCCCCTCGCTCCTACGGCCCTTTTATCGACATTGTTTCAATTAATGCCAATGAGAAGTGATTGCATGTATTGCTCGTCGTCCGGAATTTTAGATACCGTCCTGTCAATAAATAAAACTACTTTGAAAACTTGGCTAATTCCGAAAGAAACAAGGTAATGGAGAGTGTTGGAAAGGAGGAACACACAAAAATACACATATTGAACTCGAATAAAATAAAACGTCATGCAGTTGATATTGATTTATTCACTGAAAAATAAGGCACAATAATGTTCCATACATAATTCAGCACGCGTTAAAAGTGACAACCACTGCTGTTTTCCAACTAAAACGCGTTTTAAAATTCATCCAATCCATCAATCAGTGGCCGTGCGATTAACATAATGCATAATAATACAAAAAACCAATTACATATAAATTTTAATAATATAGATAAATATCTGATCTGAGTTTTAACAAATATTGTTTAACAACATCAACAATTGAGAAACCTGGCACTTCTTCCATAATTAATATAGACCTATCCCGATCCGCTCATAATTCATTCCATTCATGGATAGCATTCCATTTCACAGAATTTTCATATAACACAGAATTATGATGCCCTTCAATTTGTACTAACGGCCTAAATGTTGTAGCCACACTAGATAATGGGAACCAGTGTTTAAACAAAGTACAATTTCTTGATTTAAGCGGATATTTGATAAGCGCTAATTTTCTACGTTCCATGATCGTGAGTAAATCAAGACGACCATAAAAAACAGTAACATTTATATTTTCTTTCGTGAGCGACATACCTGTTTTAAGCCTAAAAAATGTCGAAACAAATCTACTTATTTTATTTTGCAGCTTATTATTATCACTTGTTAGTTGTACGCACCCAATGATGATACCATAGTCAACTATAGATACTACAAATGAGCTTAGGGGTATTTTTATCGTGTTTTCCGGGATCATGCGCCTTAACCCATACATCCGGCTTAACTCAGCGTTCATATTATTTTCAACATGTGTAAATTGTGGTTTAAACGACAAACAGTTATCAACTACAATACCTAAATATTTAAATCTAGAGACAATTTCTAAGGCGGTGCGGCACCGCCGGTGCCGTTAATAAATAATTTAGGTGGTTCAGTTTCACACATTAATTTGAAAGAATGATCATTATTCTTATAAAAATACATCACCTTAGTTTTTTCAATGTTAATTGATAAGTCGTTATCTTTACACCATAAAACTAGACTTTTTGTTTTGTTTCCTGGAGGAGGCGGGTCATGATATGCGCTTTGGCTATCGGAATCGGAATGTAAAACCGAAGAAAAAATTATTTAAACTGGAAATCATTCTTTGATAATGATCGTTGATTTGGGGCGAATGTTATACATTTGCAGAATCACACTTCTTTCACCATTTAAGTACAACTGACAAGGGATGGGCACGGAGTGCCAATTCGATTTCGTTGTGAATTGTGTTGGATTACACTAATTCGAACACGGCGATTCTAAATATGTTCACCAAAATCCCGTTTGGCGACAATTTATAATGACCTTGTGTTTGTGGTTGGGTTTGTGTATATCCCAAATACACAGCAGTGGTATATCCCAAATGCATTACGTTACCACAAACTGTGAGACCTCATGGTACGCCACGCAGGCGACCTATGGATCAACCCCCAACACATGTGAGCAATTATCTTATCATATGAAGCATTATAAAGCATACTATACCTTTTACTGTTGTAGTTAAATCATTGCTGAAAGCCCGAGGTTATTATATACTGTTATGCATATCTCCCACATTACTCTCTAAACGGGATTTTGGTGAGCATTTCTAGAATCTCCGGAGTAAAATTAGTATAATGCAACACAATTCTCAGATAAACCGAATTGGCACTCCGTGCCCATCCCCTGTGAGTCACAATCTTCTCTTAAATAAAAAAAATTGCCAGTTTCAACTTAACCACCAATCCAACCAACGAAGATTAATTATCTCCGTGTTGAATTTAGTCGCTTGCGGCTGAAGTTGAGCTAAATGGCGTCTGAACACAAATTATATCTGCTATACACTATCCATAGCATTAAAATATCTTAATTGTATGCGCATAGAATTGGGTAAATGCTTATTTTAATAATTTTAGTATTAGAGGCGCGTTTGATGTGACACACCTAAAAGCAATAATAAAATGTGCTTGCCGATGTTTCTATACAGTTGGGGATGGGAAGAAAATTTTGCAAGCCACGATCGTAGTACATAGCATCATTAACAAATTGTTGACATTAAAGGGAATAAATAAATAAATTGAGTCCACGTGAACGGACTTGTCGCATATCACGTGTCGCTACTAAATAAGAAATCAGTATGTGGTTGTTAGAAGTGAATGGACAAAATGGAAAAAAATCTAGAGGGCGAAATGGTTAAGAAGCAATTTGAGTATAAACTAGGTGCCGTCTTTGTGATTATAGCACCAATTTTACTGAAAATTGGAACAGTTCATCCCTTTCTCTCAGGCGGTGTTAGAAAATAGGTTAAGAATCATTAAATACCAATTATTTAATGGTATTTAGACCGTGATAGTTTTATATACAAAGTATCGGACATTGAGTCAAGGTGACACAGATACCTCTTAAGCAATCACGATTTTCGCGGGATAATGTAAAGAAAAATTACGATTATTTTAGTGTATGGAATCACCATTCCCCGAATTGCAGAAAAGCTGGGAGCATCTGCATTTGATTGCATCAAAAGAGAAATATGCTCTTCAAGAGAATGGGCTCCATAGCGAAGCATCTTCAAATCTACATGACGACTGAAAACGATTGGGATTTCACATCTTATTTTCGACAGAAAATAAATAATGAACACAGTTTCTACTAATGACAGTAATGACGGTATTATATGCGCCGGGTCTTAAACTTTTACCCCTTTCAAAACGAATTAATTTAGTTATCAAACCAGACAGTAATAAACCTCCATTTGTCGTAAATGAGAAATGACCCATTACGCTTTTGCACATTAACGAATTTGGCAACGCATTTTCACATTTGTGTAGTATTCTGTGTGTAGTATTTTCACAACTGACGTCAGATTCCCGCTTCATAAAATTGAGTCTTTAAATTTCAACTGTAAATTAATTTCGGATCAGAAATAAAATAACCATAATAGAATGTCACAATCGTATGCGTTTTGTATGGTTTGGCGTCATCAATGGACCATTTGCTGAAGATCAATATTTGCTTTCATTCTAAACAAAGAATCAAAACTTCCACTGTCCACCCCGATTTCAGTGGAAATTTCCACCTGGACAAAAGTGGACTGTCCAGTGGACAGTATACATATAGTATCAAAACTTCCACTGTCCACCCCTATTTCAGTGGAAATTTCCACTTTTGTCCACCTGGAAGATTTCCACTATCCAGTGGACATTGATTCTTTGATTCTAACAATCAATGTTGGAAATTCTGTTCGTCAATAAATGTATCGCTACATTGGTTTAAACGTATATCCTGAATAGAAGAAACCCAAGGAATCTAAATATTTCTAACGGAACCCCGCATTACTTTAATTGGACACAGGTTACACAAACTGAACAACGTGACGTCAATCTTTGGTTGTTAATATTGCGCCTTTATGGCTTTCCGGGAACGTTATGTGAACACCAATTAGAATGATAAAAGAAATGTACTTTCTTCGTAATTGAAGCTCGGCTCCTCCAAGTCTCATTTGAATTGCAATTAAAATATTTTACAAAGCAACATATGAACTCTAATGAAAATGAAACGACCGAGAACTACCTGCATTTATTAAATAGGTACATTTTTGTTTTTAAGCAGATGCTGACGCTAAAGTAATACAAGAAAATTAAATTTATAGCTTCATAAAAATTCCTCATCGCATGCTATCATTACAGTCAATACCAAATCGAACGACGACCTGAGTTTTAGTGGGAAAGAGTGAAATAATTTGAGTTGGCGGTGAAGTGATATATTTAACGCACTGTTCGGACTTCGGTTTACCTTTAATAATTAATGGCACACTTAAAGTGTGACACTTTGCATGCGGAACATTACTCAGAACAGTCACTTGAATGTTTTCTGAAAACTCGAGAAAGTTCGAAGATTTCTTCCATCTGGTTGGCAGCATATTTTGTTTTGAAATAAACCAAGAGGTGGTGATTTGAAGTCATAAAACAAGTTGAAGCGACATATTATATTTATTATTACAGTTAGCTGACGGAAAAGCCGATTAAATTGTGCCGGTACAAACTCTTCGGCGTATTTTGTTGTGCCAGCCCTA
This sequence comes from Sinella curviseta, assembly GCA_004115045.4. Taxonomy (NCBI): domain Eukaryota; kingdom Metazoa; phylum Arthropoda; class Collembola; order Entomobryomorpha; family Entomobryidae; genus Sinella; species Sinella curviseta. Next base: position 19,561 of record RBVU03000088.1, read on the forward strand.
CTCTGCGTATTCACAAATACATTGTGTCTGTAAGCTTCAATTCAATAAATGTTGCAATTGGCCAAAGCTCTCAAGCTCTAGGCGTAAAAGCGACAGTTTACTAACGGAAGCTGTCACGGCAAGCGCTTATCTTATTGCAGATACCGAAAAATCTTTAGAATAATTCAGCTTGGTCTTAATATGCTAACCGAAAGTGGAGATGAACATTTGTTTACATTGCACATGCATTGAAATTGGCAATTTTTATTTGATAAGTGTGCCTAACCATCAGACTACCTATTATTTTAAAATATTTAAGTCGATATTGTACTAAATACGAATTTGATTATTTTAGTCTATAATGACAATTTTAATATTCAAGGATATGCAAATTTTTAACATTCACAGTGCCATTCTCGAGCGCCATTTGGGAAGAATGATGCACTTGTATTGTTATTAGCAGATCAGATTCTGTTGTTCCCCACTCGAATGGATAAGTTGTTGATCTTGTAAATAAGTTTAACTAAATTTTAATTTCGTGAAACAATTATAACATGGATAATATCAAATACAATAATAATAATAATCGGATGAAATTCAGGCACCAATTTATTTGGAATTGAATAGGAAGGAGAATATTTATGGAAAGGTCGACACTTCAGGAAATCGACATAAGTTGTACTTAATTGGAAAATTCTGAAGTTGTTGTGAGCTGTTGATGTTTTTAATCCAAATGCTCTAACTCAAATCGAATTCGATTTGTGACATCATGTTAGTAACACTACATATGGGCAGCACACAAATCCTTCCTAACAAAGTACTTTGAAGAGCACAGGAGGACACCAGAAAGACACTACCCTGGTGTGGCACATAAATAATTGAAAAGCTCCGGCGAGATTTGACAAGTTCATAATTATTTTTAATTAATTAATTTATTTTATTTCATTAATTTTATTTCTTGTGGTAACTACGAGTTATTACAAGAGGACGCCCAGAACTTGCAAGCCAAATTATATAATTCTGCACAATTGTTTAAATACTATATAAAATTAATACATATATAGTCAGCCCTCATGGCTTTCGAATGAACCCATTTCAATCAATTATTGTTATATAGTGTAGGTATTTGCATACTCGGAAGACTATATCAGAACTTTTTGGAAATGCCAATCTCTGTATGTAGGATTTTAGAATAATGAAGTAGAAATTGAATGGTACTAACATTTAACCCGAGGGCCCTCGTTGACCGGGGCCCCGGGTCAAAACGTACCCAAAAGTGCTTGCACGGTGCACTCTCTACAGCCGATCCGATAGTTTTCAAGATATTTCAAAAATCTTTTTTGCATTACCATCGGAAATAGATTATCGTGGTAGTACTTTGATCACTTTTTCGAATTTCATCTTAAAAATTTAAATTTCTCACAATGTCTCAATTGATATGGTCACTTCGACATGACGGATGATGCACAGGAGTGGGAGAATGTGAGAAATTCAAATTTTTAATATGAAATTGGGTAAAATGAACAAAGTACTACCTAGACAATCTATTTCTGATGGTAATACAAAACAGATTTTTGAAATATCGTGAAATATGTTGTGAACCCAATCACCCTTTCTGTCTCTTGCGAATTATTTTCAAAAGGCTTCGCAGATGTGAAGGGACATGATTGGACTTTTTTTTAGAAAATAAGCACCCAGCAAAGTTTATTCATTGTGAGAGTCAGTTCCGTCATTGAGGAGAAGGAACTTCTTGCGGAAAAAAGAAGGCTAAAAACCAAGGTATGTCTCTCCGAATTGCCTCAGAAAAAGACTAAAATAAATTTCCTTCGGAATCGTCGGGTATGGGTACAAACTACATATTCCAAATGGTTGAGTAGGCGAGAAATATCGTCGTTAATTTTACGAAATTATGTTTAAAGGCCTCCACATTAAATACTGTGAATATGAAAATAACATCATTTTATGCGCTTGGTCATTAGCTTCAATTTGACATATTGACCACAAAGTTTGCTTGAGAAATGGTGGAGGACTTACAATTTTTCAAAGGAGAGAAATTGCCACTTATCAGCACGCAGACATTATACGCGGAAGCGCGGCTATTTTAAATTTGTCCAACATAAAACCGTCGCTTAGTTCATTGATTATTAGTACCTTTTCCAAAGGGACGTTAAACCAACTCCACGTACTTTTTTGGACTGACGGAATGTGTTCACAGTGTCCATGCAGAGCAGAATACTAAATGCAAGAACAAAGTTCAGAGTGCTTTTCCAATAGTTACCCCCATTTTTCTGACGTTGCATATCTTTCGATAATAAAGGATAACTCTTATCACTCTTCTGACATTAACTTTACCACGGATTTCGAAAATATGACGAGTCCAATGTGAAATTAATTGGTTGATATCTTTTGCAATTCTTTTCAGAATTAATAATGACTAACCTGAAAATATTGCAAAGCCAGTAGATATGCGGGCACGCAAGTGAAAACAAAACAATTTGACCTTTGTTTTAAAATGATTTTTAAGTCAATTAGTATACCATTTGCATCAGTTTTTGATATATCATTCGTTTCTACTAATACATATCATGACATAATCTGCAGTTTGGTTATACGCCAAAGCCCCTCCCTGACAATAATTGAAGCTTAGTTTCGACGTAAATTTTCAAACATGGCCAAATATGTATAATGCCAATCAAAGGGTTAGAATTGTCAAATCCATTCTATAATTGATACCCAAATACGGAGCTTAATTGATTTGTTAAAGAGATGATTAATTAACTAAAAATGACTTACACATATTTTGTTTAAATATATATCTCCCTGACACTGGTGACGATTAATTATTTTGTTGCTGGTGGTGGTTTTCAATTCAACAAAAATATTTGAAACATAGCATTTAAAAAAAATATTAGTTTTAATTTAGGATGAAGTTTGTTGCAATTCTTTATAACTTCTTCACTCTTCTTGTGAACGTCAAACAAATTTCTATTCAATGGATGTTTGTTCACAATTTCACAATAACATCAAGGGATGAGGGTATAATATCCAATTTGCTTCTCAACACGTTTTCTGTTATTTACAATTTAACTGGAGTTTGAACTACTCACAACAATAAACATGAACCTAGATAATTTAAGAAATCATGTTACTCTTATCACGTATTTATATTTCGGGCAGGGTAGATTAAGTTATAGACGGTCTATAATAGACCGCTATAGTTAGCCTGGGAAGATACATCTGATACATACAAAATGTATGGAAACTATCTGTTTTGGAGCTAGTACAACGTTGGTGTTGTGTAAAAATTCAGTCCACATAAACAGTATTCTGTAAAAATTTGCGAAACTATTTGCACAAAAACATTTAAAACCCAGGAACAAACTCTACGATTACCCCTTCTGTCATCATATGAATTGATATTTATTAACCAACTATGCTATCAAAATTCTTAACCTATTTGTATGAACACTGGATGATCACTGAGGAATGACACAAACGGCGTCAGATCATTTGGTCAAACAGCTAAATTATCGCCTCGCTTGGAATAAGTTTTAACTGTAGAAGTTAGCTTAAACATAACGGAACTGCAAACAGACTACGTAGTATCATGCTAAACTACCTGTATTTATCGTTAGCTATGTTGTGGAAAAATATGTTTTAAGAAGATGCAACAATTTGGTATCTCTAACTCAGAGTAGCTCTATCAAACGCTTTTCGGATTAATATTTCTACCAGTAACGTTAAAGAAAACAAAAATTTCTTTAATTACGTATAATAATTACTGGCGTAATAAGCGTGAACTCCTGCGAAAAGCAATCCCACGTATCCAATTCTTTATCAGTTTGTGATGGCCGCGATCAAACATTTCCTCTGCTACATGAACTGATTAACAAGATGGAATTAATTGGTATTCAGTGGGAAGACTAGCCATGTAGTAAGCACAAAAACAACAACGTGCATGTTTTGTATCCATTAGCACCGCGTATATTTTACTGTGATTACGGCAGCTCGGACGTAAACACAGTTTTGTCAGGCGCGGCCTTATTGCAGGTGATCCAATTTATAATCATAATTATTTTATATTTGGAAAAAACGACTGACTCTACCGAACGCTGAGCAGTCATTCATATTTCTGTCATTGTGCGATTACTCTCCCGATAGATTGGAAATGAGATGGAAGGTAATATTTTCCATTTTCCAAAATATATTAATTTTGACGCCGTTTTACAATATGGTAGCCTATTAGCATTATACTGATTTGAAGGTGCATTGCTACGATGTTTGTCTCTGTCAGCATAGTGTGGGTGAAATGGGGTTGTGCGGAATTGCTTGTGAACAAATGTATTTTTATTAGCATGAAATATATTATTTAAATTCTGATCCAGATGCGCTTGAAGTTCTGATTAAAGTGTTTACTTCTTATAGGTTTTTGACACTAATAATAATATTGAATAAAATAATATTTTGATATACTTTGCAGTATACATCTAATTCATAGGTGAAAGCTGTATATTATCTACCCATTTGTGAGTTTACCATACCATTTACGTGGGTGTAGTAACCAATTGTCCAAGTATCTAACAATCATCTGTTTTGTTTGAAAACACAAGTTAAAACCATTGAATTTATTTACTTTATGTGTCGCATCGTAAAAATATTGTCCATAAGTTTCGATTAACTGGGTTTAATAAATCACTTTTTCTCTCTAAAGTTGAATATTACTTGTAACAGGAGGAAAAAACAATGGCCGCATTTCCAGTTTTTAAACCACATAAATTGAAACCTAAATTGTATTTATGATAACTTGAACATCGCCATTAAAATGACTGATAAAGCATATATTCATTAGTTAAAATGGTTTTGTCAATTGCCACATTTGTCCTTTCATCTCTTATCTTAAATTCCGGTTCGAAATCAACCCAAGACATTTTGGATTCTCTGAACAAAACAATGCATGTAATGGAGGTCGCAAATTTTAATATAAAAAGAATTTTGTCACGCTGTAGTTGCCTCCTGATGTCGCCGACATAGTATATGGAAAACAATATACAAGTTTAGGTATGCCAGGTTTGTTACATGAACTACATTGGGAGTTTGCATTTATACATTTCGGTACTACATGTACGCCGTCGTATGACAGTTATGTCGAGAAAATTAAAATTTATGAGAAGGGAGAATGGCGTCCGGTGTTAGTTTGGTTAGGTTGTATCGAGTGAATTGGGACTCCCAATTTGGGAGCATTGCAACAGCTTCATAATCACCCCTTCAATCAATTGATAAATTGAAACTGCGGTATACCCGTTACGTACAAACCACCACACTCTTCAATCAACTGGACTCCGTTATTTCTTTCATAGTTATTGAAGAAGTCAGGGCTCGTAAGTTGAAACCTGATTGTAAGCTGAAAATCGTATAATCAGACGGGCAAGAAGTGACATAATTGTTCAAGGAAAAATTAGCTTTTACCGGAACGTATAATTATTCTATTGGAATAAATTTAATTGACTGAATAATCAGAGTATTTGACAATTTTAAGAAGTATATGAATGTCATCAGACTTTGTAAAACAAATCATGGTCTAGTTATTTTTATAACGAGACCATCAATTGCAGTTTCAGACACTTTGTTATTTTCAGTGACGGTCACTTATCCATTACTTACATAGCTAATTATATGAGAACCCGATCAAGCTCACTATCCACAATTCGTCCTTCTCTCTTAGCATTTGCTTTGGTAAAAACTAGACTGCGCTCTGAGACGTGGTGTTCGCTGAAAGTAAAAAATTGGGACGCATACAGTATAACCCTATGGGTTCAAGCATTTGATTCCTAAGGATTGGATAAGAGAAGATCGAAGATCGGTCATGAAAATACCGATTATTAATCAGGGCCTCACGGACGCTGGCTTGCGGTGGCTTTACGAACCAGGGCCCCCAAAGGGATGGGGTCCCCTGGGGGCCCCTTGGCTTGTCGTCCTCCCACCTGTTTTCCAAGAAAAAGAAAAGTTGGTGGTACCTAACTTTATGAATACCATACTGCCTAATATGATCTTGTTGCTAAAATAAATTCATATTCCTCTGCATATTTTGAGTTCTGTCATTGTCTGCATTAAACAAATACAGTCTTTCGTTCCGAAATCGTTTCGTTTCGAGCCGGTGGACCGGCATCTGATTGGTAACTTGTTGTAACCGTCTTGATTTGAAAATATAAAGCATTTTCAGTCGCTAAAGCATGCATAGCAAAGGAAAACGTTACGACAGTGGAAGCTAACAGCAATATTTTGGAACGAAACTGTAAAGTATTAATGGAGATCATTCAGGCATATTTTTACCGTGTTAGTATATAAACCAAGCGGAAAAAATATCGCACGCTACATTGATACTGTAAAAACCTTAAAACGGCTATTCGTTTTCACGTCAATCTAGATTTGGGAAATTCTGAAGGAGGCACAAATAATGTTAAGTGTAAGTCGTTCACCAGGTCACCTTAGAAGTATAGTTCTGATAATACGTTGTTGGAGCACGACATTTGTATTCAGCTTCGTGTCATTAGCAGATGGTGTATATAGTATATAGACAATGGGCCCATAATGTCAAGAGAAGCCTCATTTAC
>RBVU03000089.1:7223-25100 GCA_004115045.4 Sinella curviseta
GTTAAGACGCCTAGTAGGCACATTGAATGTTAATGCGTCTAGTAGGCTCAGTGCATCTTAATTGGTCTAGTAGGCACATTGCATATTAAGACGCCTAGTAGGCACATTGCATATTAAGACGTCTAGTAGGCACATTGCATATTAAGACGTCTAGTAGGCACATTGCATGTTAATGCGTCCAGTAGGCTCACTGCATCTTAAAACGTCAATTAGGCGCATTGTATCTTAAGGCACCCAGTAGGCACATTGCATGTTAAGACGCCTAGTAGGCACATTGCATATTAAGACGTCAAGTAGGCGCATTGCATCTTAAGACGTCTAGTAGGCACATTGCATATTAAGACGCCTAGTAGGCACATTGCATATTAAGACGTCTAGTAGGCACATTGCATGTTAAGGCGCCTAGTAGGCGCATTGCATGTTTAGGCGCCTAGTAGGCACATTGCATGTTAAGACGCCTAGTACGCGCATTGCATGTTAAGGCGCCTAGTAGGCACATTGCATGTTAAAACGCCTAGTACGCGCATTGCATGTTAAGGCGCCTAGTAGGCGCATTACATGTTAAGACGCCTAGTAGGCACATTGCATGTTAATGCGTCTAGTAGGCACATTACATGTTAAGACGTCTAGTAGGCACATTGCATGTTATGGCGCCTAGTACTCGCATTGCATGTTAAGACGCCTAGTAGGCACATTGCATGTTAAGACGCCTAGTAGGCACATTGCATCTTAAGACGACTAGTAGGCGCATTGCATGTTGAATCGCCTAGTAGGCACATTGCATGTTATGGCGCCTAGTAGGCGCATTACAAGTTTAGGCGCCTAGTAGGCACATTGCATGTTAAGACGCCTAGGACGCGCATTGCATGTTAAGGCGCCTAGTAGGCACATTGCATGTTAAGACGACTAGTAGGCACATTGCATATTAAGACGTCTAGTTAGGCACATTGCATGTTAAGGCGCCTAGTACGCGCATTGCATGTTAATACGTCTAGTAGGCACATTGAATGTTAAGACGCCTAGTAGGCACATTGCATATTAAGACGTCTAGTAGGCACATTGCATATTAAGACGTCTAGTAGGCACATTGCATGTTAAGACACCGAGTAGGCACATTGCATATTAAGACGCCTAGTAGGCACATTGCATGTTAAGGCGCCTAGTAGGCACATTGCATGTTAATGCGTCCAGTAGGCTCACTGCATCTTAAAACGTCAATTAGGCGCATTGCATCTTAAGGCACCCAGTAGGCACATTGCATGTTAAGACGCCTAGTAGGCACATTGCATATTAAGACGTCAAGTAGGCGCATTGCATCTTAAGACGCCTAGTAGGCACATTGCATGTTAAGACGCCTAGTAGGCACATTGCATGTTAAGACGCCTAGTAGGCACATTGCATATTAAGACGTCTAGTAGGCACATTGCATATTAAGACGTCTAGTAGGCACATTGCATGTTAAGGCGCCTAGTAGGCGCATTGCATGTTTAGGCGCCTAGTAGGCACATTGCATGTTAAGACGCCTAGTACGCGCATTGCATGTTAAGGCGCCTAGTAGGCACATTGCAAGTTAAAACGCCTAGTAGTCACATTGCATGTTAAGACGCCTAGTAGGCACATTGCATATTAGGACGCCTAGTAGGCACATTGCATATTAAGACGCCTAGTAGGCACATTCCATATTAAGACGCATAGTAGGCGCATTGCATGTTAAACCGCCTAGTACGCGCATTGCATGTTAAGGCGCCTAGTAGGCGCATTACATGTTAAGACGCCTAGTAGGCACATTGCATGTTAATGCGTCTAGTAAGCACATTACATGTTAAGACGCCTAGTAGGCACATTGCATGTTATGGCGCCTAGTACTCGCATTGCATGTTAAGACGCCTAGTAGGCACATTGCATATTAAGACGCCTAGTAGGCGCATTGCATGTTAAGGCGCCTAGTAGGCACATTGCATATTAAGACGCCTAGTAGGCGCATTGCATGTTAAAACGCGTAGTAATAACATTGCATGTTAAGACGCCTAGTAGGCACATTGCATTTTAAGACGTCTAGTAGGCACATTGCATGTTAAGGCGCCTAGTAGGCGCATTGCATGTTGAATCGCCTAGTAGGCACATTGCATGTTATGGCGCCTAGTAGGCGCATTACAAGTTTAGGCGCCTAGTAGGCACATTGCATGTTAAGACGACTAGTAGGCACATTGCATATTAAGACGTCTAGTTAGTCACATTGCATGTTAAGGCGCCTAGTACGCGCATTGCATATTAAGACGTCTAGTAGGCACATTGCATGTTAAGACGCCTAGTAGGCACATTGCATATTAAGACGTCTAGTAGGCGCATTACAAGTTTAGGCGCCTAGTAGGCACATTGCATGTTAAGACGACTAGTAGGCACATTGCATATTAAGACGTCTAGTTAGTCACATTGCATGTTAAGGCGCCTAGTACGCGCATTGCATATTAATACGTCTAGTAGGCACATTGAATGTTAAGACGCCTAGTAGGCACATTGCATATTAAGACGTCTAGTAGGCACATTGCATATTACGACGTCTAGTAGGCACATTGCATATTAAGACGTCTAGTAGGCACATTGCATATTAAGACGTCTAGTAGGCACATTGCATGTTAAGACACCGAGTAGGCACATTGCATATTAAGACGGCTAGTAGGCACATTGCATATTAAGACGTCTAGTAGGCGCATTGCATGTTAAAAGGCCTAGTAGGCACATTGCATATTACGACGTCTAGTAGGCACATTGCATGTTAAGACACCGAGTAGGCACATTGCATATTAAGACGCCTAGTAGGCACATTGCATATTAAGACGCCTAGTAGGTACATTGCATGTTAAGACGCCTAGTAGGCGCATTGCATGTTAAGGCGCCTAGTAGGCACATTGCATGTTAAGACGCCTAGTAGGCACATTGCATATTAAGACGCCTAGTAGGTACATTGCATGTTAAGACGCCTAGTAGGCGCATTGCATGTTAAGGCGCCTAGTAGGCACATTGCATGTTAAGGCGCCTAGTAGGCACATTGCATGTTAAGACGCCTAGTAGGCACATTGCATATTAAGACGCCTAGTAGGTACATTGCATGTTAAGACGCCTAGTAGGCGCATTGCATGTTAAGGCGCCTAGTAGGCACATTGCATGTTAAAACGCCTAGTAGGCACATTGCATATTAAGACGCCTAGTGGGCACATTGCATATTAAGACGGCTAGTAGGCACATTGCATATTAAGACGTCTAGTAGGCGCATTGCATGTTAAAAGGCCTAGTAGGCACATTGCATGTTAAGACGCCTAGTAAGCACATTGCATATTAAGACGCCTAGTAGGCACATTGCATGTTAAGGCGCCAAGTAGGCACATTGCATGTTAATGCGTCCTATAGGCTCACTGCATCTTAAAACGTCAATTAGGCGCATTGCATCTTAAGGCACCCAGTAGGCACATTCCATGTTAATGCGTCTAGTAGGCATATTGCATCTTAAGACGTTGAGTAGGCAAACTGCATATTAAGACGCCTAGTAAGCACATTGCATATTAAGACGTCTAGTAGGCACATTGCATATTAAGACGACTAGTAGGCACATTGCATGTTAAGGCGCCTAGTAGGCGCATTGCATGTTTAGGCGCCTAGTAGGCACATTGCATGTTAAGACGCCTAGTACGCGCATTGCATGTTAAGGCGCCTAGTAGGCACATTGCATGTTAATGCGTCTAGTAGGCTCAGTGCATCTTAAAACGTCAAGTAGGCGCATTGCATCTTAAGGCGCCTAGTAGGCACATTGCATGTTAAGACGTCTAGTAGGCACATTGCATGTTAAGGCGCCTAGTACGCGCATTGCATGTTAATACGTCTAGTAGGCACATTGCATATTAAGACGTCTAGTAGGCACATTGCATATTAAGACGTCTAGTAGGCACATTGCATATTAAGACGTCTAGTAGGCACATTGCATGTTAAGGCTCCTAGTAATCACATTGCATGTTAATGTGTCTAGTAGGCGCATTGCATCTTAAAACGTCAAGTAGGCACATTGCATATTAAGACGCCTAGTAGGCACATTGTATATTAAGACGCCTAGTAGGCACATTGCATGTTAATGTGTCTAGTAGGCGCATTGCATCTTAAAACGTCAAGTAGGCACATTGCGTCTTAAGGCTCCTAGTAATCACATTGCATGTTAATGTGTCTAGTAGGCGCATTGCATCTTAAAACGTCAAGTAGGCACATTGCATCTTAAGGCTCCTAGTAATCACATTGCATGTTAATGTGTCTAGTAGGCGCATTGCATCTTAAAACGTCAAGTAGGCACATTGCGTCTTAAGGCTCCTAGTAATCACATTGCATGTTAATGTGTCTAGTAGGCGCATTGCATCTTAAAACGTCAAGTAGGCACATTGCATATTAAGACGCCTAGTAGGCACATTGTATATTAAGACGCCTAGTAGGCACATTGCATGTTAAGGCGCCTAGTAGGCACATTGCATGTTAATGCGTCCAGTAGGCTCACTGCATCTTAAAACGTCAATTAGGCGCATTGCATCTTAAGGCACCCAGTAGGCACATTCTATGTTAATGCGTCTAGTAGGCTCAGTGCATCTTAAAACGTCAAGTAGGCGCATTGCATCTTAAGACGCCTAGTAGGCACACTGCATATTAAGACGCCTAGTAGGCACATTGCATATTAAGACGTCTAGTAGGCACATTGCATATTAAGACGTCTAGTAGGCACATTGCATGTTAGGGCGCCTAGTAGGCGCATTGCATGTTTAGGCGCCTAGTAGGCACATTGCATGTTAAGACGCCTAGTACGCGCATTGCATGTTAAGGCGCCTAGTAGGCACATTGCATGTTAATGCGTCTAGTAGGCTCAGTGCATCTTAAAACGTCAAGTAGGCGCATTGCATCTTAAGGCACCCAGTAGGCACATTCCATGTTAATGCGTCTAGTAGGCTCAGTGCATCTTAAAACGTCAAGAAGGCGCATTGCATCTTAAGACGTCTAGTAGGCACACTGCATATTAAGACGCCTAGTAGGCACATTGCATATTAAGACGTCTAGTAGGCACATTGCATATTGAGACGTCCAGTAGGCACATTGCATGTTAAGGCGCCTAGTAGGCGCATTGCATGTTTAGGCGCCTAGTAGGCACATTGCATGTTAAGACGACTAGTAGGCACATTGCATATTAAGACGTCTAGTAGGCACATTGCATGTTAAGGCGCCTAGTACGCGCATTGCATGTTAATACGTCTAGTAGGCACATTGCATATTAAGACGTCTAGTAGGCACATTGCATCTTAAGGCGCCTAGTACGCACACTGCATGTTAATACGTCAAGTAGGAACAGTGCATCTTAAAACGTCAAGTAGGCGCATTGCGTCTTAAGGCTCCTAGTAATCACATTGCATGTTAATGCGCCTAGTAGGCGCATTGCATCTTAAAACGTCTAGTAGGCACATTGAATGTTAAGACGCCTAGTAGGCACATTGCATATTAAGACGTCTAGTAGGCACATTGCATATTAAGACGTCTAGTAGGCACATTGCATGTTAAAACGCCTAGTAGGCACATTGCATGTTAAGACGCCTAGTAGGCACATTGCATATTAAGACGCCTAGTAGGCGCATTGCATGTTAAGACGCCTAGTAGGCGCATTGCATGTTAAAACGCCTAGTAGGCACATTGCATGTTAAGGCGCCTAGTAGGCACATTGCATGTTAAGACGCCTAGTAGGCACATTGCATATTAAGACGCCTAGTAGGCGCATTGCATGTTAAAACGCCTAGTAGGCACATTGCATATTAAGACGCCTAGTAGGCACATTGCATATTAAGACGCCTAGTAGGCACATTGCATATTAAGACGCCTAGTAGGCACATTGCATATTAAGACGCCTAGTAGGCGCATTGCATGTTAAAACGCCTAGTAGGCACATTGCATGTTAAGACGCCTAGTAGGCACATTGCATATTAAGACGCCTAGTAGGCGCATTGCATGTTAAAACGCCTAGTGGGCACATTGCATGTTAAGACGCCTAGTAGGCACATTGCATATTAAGACGCCTAGTAGGCACATTGCATGTTAAGGCGCCTAGTAGGCACATTGCATGTTAATGCGTCCAGTAGGCTCACTGCATCTTAAAACGTCAATTAGGCGCATTGCATCTTAAGGCACCCAGTAGGCACATTCCATGTTAATGCGTCAAGTAGGAACAGTGCATCTTAAAACGTCAAGTAGGCGCATTGCGTCTTAAGGCTCCTAGTAATCACATTGCATGTTAATGCGTCTAGTAGGCGCATTGCATCTTAAAACGTCTAGTAGGCACATTGAATGTTAAGACGCCTAGTAGGCACATTGCATATTAAGACGTCTAGTAGGCACATTGCATATTACGACGTCTAGTAGGCACATTGCATATTAAGACGTCTAGTAGGCACATTGCATATTAAGACGTCTAGTAGGCACATTGCATGTTAAGACACCGAGTAGGCACATTGCATATTAAGACGCCTAGTAGGCACATTGCATATTAAGACGCCTAGTAGGCACATTGCATGTTAAGACGCCTAGTAGGCGCATTGCATGTTAAGGCGCCTAGTAGGCACATTGCATGTTAAGACGTCTAGTAGGCACATTGCATATTAAGACGCCTAGTAGGCGCATTGCATGTTAAAACGACTAGTAGGCACATTGCATGTTAAGACGCCTAGTAGGCACATTGCATATTAAGACGCCTAGTAGGCACATTGCATATTAAGACGCATAATAGGCGCATTGCATGTTAAAACGCCTAGTAGGCACATTGCATGTTAAGACGCCTAGTAGGCACATTGCATATTACGACGTCTAGTAGGCACATTGCATATTAAACCGTCTAGTAGGCACATTGCATGTTAAGACGTCTAGTAGGCACATTGCATGTTAAGACACCGAGTAGGCACATTGCATATTAAGACGCCTAGTAGGCACATTGCATATTAAGACGCCTAGTAGGTACATTGCATGTTAAGACGCCTAGTAGGCGCATTGCATGTTAAGGCGCCTAGTAGGCACATTGCATGTTAAGACGCCTAGTAGGCACATTGCATATTAAGACGCCTAGTAGGCGCATTGCATGTTAAAACGCCTAGTAGGCACATTGCATGTTAAGACGTCTAGTAGGCACATTGCATGTTAAGACACCGAGTAGGCACATTGCATATTAAGACGCCTAGTAGGCACATTGCATATTAAGACGCCTAGTAGGTACATTGCATGTTAAGACGCCTAGTAGGCGCATTGCATGTTAAGGCGCCTAGTAGGCACATTGCATGTTAAGACGCCTAGTAGGCACATTGCATGTTAAGACGTCTAGTAGGCACATTGCATATTAAGACGCCTAATAGGCGCATTGCATGTTAAAACGCCTAGTAGGCACATTGCATATTAAGACGCCTAGTAGGCACATTGCATATTAAGACGCCTAGTAGGCACATTGCATATTAAGACGCCTAGTAGGCGCATTGCATGTTAAAACGCCTAGTAGGCACATTGCATGTTAAGACGCCTAGTAGGCACATTGCATATTAAGACGCCTAGTAGGCGCATTGCATGTTAAAACGCCTAGTGGGCACATTGCATGTTAAGACGCCTAGTAGGCACATTGCATATTAAGACGCCTAGTAGGCACATTGCATGTTAAGGCGCCTAGTAGGCACATTGCATGTTAATGAGTCCAGTAGGCTCACTGCATCTTAAAACGTCAATTAGGCGCATTGCATCTTAAGGCACCCAGTAGGCACATTCCATGTTAATGCGTCTAGTAGGCTCAGTGCATCTTAAAACGTCAAGTAGGCGCATTGCATCTTAAGACGCCTAGTAGGCACACTGCATATTAAGACGCCTAGTAGGCACATTGCATATTAAGACGTCTAGTAGGCACATTGCATATTAAGACGTCTAGTAGGCACATTGCATGTTAAGGCGCCTAGTAGGCGCATTGCATGTTTAGGCGCCTAGTAGGCACATTGCATGTTAAGACGCCTAGTACGCGCATTGCATGTTAAGGCGCCTAGTAGGCACATTGCATGTTAATGCGTCTAGTAGGCTCAGTGCATCTTAAAACGTCAAGTAGGCGCATTGCATCTTAAGACGCCTAGTAGGCACACTGCATATTAAGACGCCTAGTAGGCACATTGCATATTAAGACGTCTAGTAGGCACATTGCATATTGAGACGTCTAGTAGGCACATTGCATGTTAAGGTGCCTAGTAGGCGCATTGCATGTTTAGGCGCCTAGTAGGCACATTGCATGTTAAGACGCCTAGTACGCGCATTGCATGTTAAGGCGCCTAGTAGGCACATTGCATGTTAATGCGTCTAGTAGGCTCAGTGCATCTTAAAACGTCAAGTAGGCGCATTGCATCTTAAGGCGCCTAGTAGGCACATTGCATGTTAAGACGACTAGTAGGCACATTGCATATTAAGACGTCTAGTAGGCACATTGCATGTTAAGGCGCCTAGTACGCGCATTGCATGTTAATACGTCTAGTAGGCACATTGCATATTAAGACGTCTAGTAGGCACATTGCATCTTAAGGCTCCTAGTACGCACACTGCATGTTAATGCGTCAAGTAGGAACAGTGCATCTTAAAACGTCAAGTAGGCGCATTGCGTCTTAAGGCTCCTAGTAATCACATTGCATGTTAATGCGTCTAGTAGGCGCATTGCATCTTAAAACGTCAAGTAGGCACATTGCATATTAAGACGCCTAGTAGGCACATTGCATATTAAGACGCCTAGTAGGCACATTGCATATTAAGACGTCTAGTTAGCACATTGCATGTTAAGGCGCCTGGTAGGCACATTGCATGTTAATGCGTCCAGTAGGCTCAGTGCATCTTAAAACGTCAATTAGGCGCATTGCATATTAAGACGTCTAGTAGGAACATTGCATGTTAATGCGTCCAGTAGGCTCACTGCATCTTAAAACGTCAAGTAGGCGCATTGCATATTAAGACATCTAGTAGGCACATTGCATATTAAGACATCTAGTAGGCACATTGCATATTAAGACGTCTAGTAGGCACATTGCATGTTAAGGCGCCTAGTAGGCGCATTGCATGTTTAGGCGCCTAGTAGGCACATTGCATGTTTAGGCGCCTAGTAGGCACATTGCATGTTAAGACGTCTAGTAGGCACATTGCATGTTAAGGCGCCTAGTAGGCGCATTGCATATTAAGACGTCTAGTAGGCACATTGCATGTTAAGACGTCTAGTAGGCACATTGCATGTTAAGGCGCCTAGTAGGCGCATTGCATATTAAGACATCTAGTAGGCACATTGCATATTGAGACGTCTGGTAGGCACATTGCATGTTAAGGCGCCTAGTAGGCGCATTGCATGTTTAGGCGCCTAGTAGGCACATTGCATGTTAAGACGACTAGTAGGCACATTGCATATTAAGACGTCTAGTAGGCACATTGCATGTTAAGACGTCTAGTAGGCACATTGCATATTAAGACGCCTAGTAGGCACATTGCATATTAAGACGCATAGTAGGCGCATTGCATGTTAAAACGCCTAGTAGGCACATTGCATGTTAAGACGCCTAGTAGGCACATTGCATATTACGACGTCTAGTAGGCACATTGCATATTAAACCGTCTAGTAGGCACATTGCATGTTAAGACGTCTAGTAGGCACATTGCATGTTAAGACACCGAGTAGGCACATTGCATATTAAGACGCCTAGTAGGCACATTGCATATTAAGACGCCTAGTAGGTACATTGCATGTTAAGACGCCTAGTAGGCGCATTGCATGTTAAGGCGCCTAGTAGGCACATTGCATGTTAAGACGCCTAGTAGGCACATTGCATATTAAGACGCCTAATAGGCGCATTGCATGTTAAAACGCCTAGTAGGCACATTGCATATTAAGACGCCTAGTAGGCACATTGCATATTAAGACGCCTAGTAGGCACATTGCATATTAAGACGCCTAGTAGGCGCATTGCATGTTAAAACGCCTAGTAGGCACATTGCATGTTAAGACGTCTAGTAGGCACATTGCATGTTAAGACGTCTAGTAGGCACATTGCATGTTAAGACGCCTAGTAGGCACATTGCATGTTAAGACGTCTAGTAGGCACATTGCATATTAAGACGCCTAGTAGGCGCATTGCATGTTAAAACGCCTAGTAGGCGCATTGCATGTTAAAACGCCTAGTAGGCACATTGCATGTTAAGACGTCTAGTAGGCACATTGCATGTTAAGACACCGAGTAGGCACATTGCATATTAAGACGCCTAGTAGGCACATTGCATATTAAGACGCCTAGTAGGTACATTGCATGTTAAGACGCCTAGTAGGCGCATTGCATGTTAAGGCGCCTAGTAGGCACATTGCATGTTAAGACGCCTAGTAGGCACATTGCATATTAAGACGCCTAATAGGCGCATTGCATGTTAAAACGCCTAGTAGGCACATTGCATATTAAGACGCCTAGTAGGCACATTGCATATTAAGACGCCTAGTAGGCACATTGCATATTAAGACGCCTAGTAGGCGCATTGCATGTTAAAACGCCTAGTAGGCACATTGCATGTTAAGACGCCTAGTAGGCACATTGCATATTAAGACGCCTAGTAGGCGCATTGCATGTTAAAACGCCTAGTGGGCACATTGCATGTTAAGACGCCTAGTAGGCACATTGCATATTAAGACGCCTAGTAGGCACATTGCATGTTAAGGCGCCTAGTAGGCACATTGCATGTTAATGAGTCCAGTAGGCTCACTGCATCTTAAAACGTCAATTAGGCGCATTGCATCTTAAGGCACCCAGTAGGCACATTCCATGTTAATGCGTCTAGTAGGCTCAGTGCATCTTAAAACGTCAAGTAGGCGCATTGCATCTTAAGACGCCTAGTAGGCACACTGCATATTAAGACGCCTAGTAGGCACATTGCATATTAAGACGTCTAGTAGGCACATTGCATATTAAGACGTCTAGTAGGCACATTGCATGTTAAGGCGCCTAGTAGGCGCATTGCATGTTTAGGCGCCTAGTAGGCACATTGCATGTTAAGACGCCTAGTACGCGCATTGCATGTTAAGGCGCCTAGTAGGCACATTGCATGTTAATGCGTCTAGTAGGCTCAGTGCATCTTAAAACGTCAAGTAGGCGCATTGCATCTTAAGACGCCTAGTAGGCACACTGCATATTAAGACGCCTAGTAGGCACATTGCATATTAAGACGTCTAGTAGGCACATTGCATATTGAGACGTCTAGTAGGCACATTGCATGTTAAGGTGCCTAGTAGGCGCATTGCATGTTTAGGCGCCTAGTAGGCACATTGCATGTTAAGACGCCTAGTACGCGCATTGCATGTTAAGGCGCCTAGTAGGCACATTGCATGTTAATGCGTCTAGTAGGCTCAGTGCATCTTAAAACGTCAAGTAGGCGCATTGCATCTTAAGGCGCCTAGTAGGCACATTGCATGTTAAGACGACTAGTAGGCACATTGCATATTAAGACGTCTAGTAGGCACATTGCATGTTAAGGCGCCTAGTACGCGCATTGCATGTTAATACGTCTAGTAGGCACATTGCATATTAAGACGTCTAGTAGGCACATTGCATCTTAAGGCTCCTAGTACGCACACTGCATGTTAATGCGTCAAGTAGGAACAGTGCATCTTAAAACGTCAAGTAGGCGCATTGCGTCTTAAGGCTCCTAGTAATCACATTGCATGTTAATGCGTCTAGTAGGCGCATTGCATCTTAAAACGTCAAGTAGGCACATTGCATATTAAGACGCCTAGTAGGCACATTGCATATTAAGACGCCTAGTAGGCACATTGCATATTAAGACGTCTAGTTAGCACATTGCATGTTAAGGCGCCTGGTAGGCACATTGCATGTTAATGCGTCCAGTAGGCTCAGTGCATCTTAAAACGTCAATTAGGCGCATTGCATATTAAGACGTCTAGTAGGAACATTGCATGTTAATGCGTCCAGTAGGCTCACTGCATCTTAAAACGTCAAGTAGGCGCATTGCATATTAAGACATCTAGTAGGCACATTGCATATTAAGACATCTAGTAGGCACATTGCATATTAAGACGTCTAGTAGGCACATTGCATGTTAAGGCGCCTAGTAGGCGCATTGCATGTTTAGGCGCCTAGTAGGCACATTGCATGTTTAGGCGCCTAGTAGGCACATTGCATGTTAAGACGTCTAGTAGGCACATTGCATGTTAAGGCGCCTAGTAGGCGCATTGCATATTAAGACGTCTAGTAGGCACATTGCATGTTAAGACGTCTAGTAGGCACATTGCATGTTAAGGCGCCTAGTAGGCGCATTGCATATTAAGACATCTAGTAGGCACATTGCATATTGAGACGTCTGGTAGGCACATTGCATGTTAAGGCGCCTAGTAGGCGCATTGCATGTTTAGGCGCCTAGTAGGCACATTGCATGTTAAGACGACTAGTAGGCACATTGCATATTAAGACGTCTAGTAGGCACATTGCATGTTAAGACGTCTAGTAGGCACATTGCATCTTAAGGCGCCTAGTACGCACACTGCATGTTAATGCGTCAAGTAGGAACAGTGCATCTTAAAACGTCAAGTAGGCGCATTGCGTCTTAAGGCTCCTAGTAATCACATTGCATGTTAATGCGCCTAGTAGGCGCATTGCATCTTAAAACGTCTAGTAGGCACATTGAATGTTAAGACGCCTAGTAGGCACATTGCATATTAAGACGTCTAGTAGGCACATTGCATATTACGACGTCTAGTAGGCACATTGCATATTAAGACGTCTAGTAGGCACATTGCATGTTAAAACGCCTAGTAGGCACATTGCATGTTAAGACGCCTAGTACGCGCATTGCATGTTAAGGCGCCTAGTAGGCACATTGCATGTTAATGCGTCTAGTAGGCTCAGTGCATCTTAAAACGTCAAGTAGGCGCATTGCATCTTAAGACGCCTAGTAGGCACACTGCATATTAAGACGCCTAGTAGGCACATTGCATATTAAGACGTCTAGTAGGCACATTGCATATTGAGACGTCTAGTAGGCACATTGCATGTTAAGGTGCCTAGTAGGCGCATTGCATGTTTAGGCGCCTAGTAGGCACATTGCATGTTAAGACGCCTAGTACGCGCATTGCATGTTAAGGCGCCTAGTAGGCACATTGCATGTTAATGCGTCTAGTAGGCTCAGTGCATCTTAAAACGTCAAGTAGGCGCATTGCATCTTAAGGCGCCTAGTAGGCACATTGCATGTTAAGACGACTAGTAGGCACATTGCATATTAAGACGTCTAGTAGGCACATTGCATGTTAAGGCGCCTAGTACGCGCATTGCATGTTAATACGTCTAGTAGGCACATTGCATGTTAAGACGTCTAGTAGGCACATTGCATATTAAGACGCCTAGTAGGCACATTGCATATTAAGACGCATAGTAGGCGCATTGCATGTTAAAACGCCTAGTAGGCACATTGCATGTTAAGACGCCTAGTAGGCACATTGCATATTACGACGTCTAGTAGGCACATTGCATATTAAACCGTCTAGTAGGCACATTGCATGTTAAGACGTCTAGTAGGCACATTGTATGTTAAGACACCGAGTAGGCACATTGCATATTAAGACGCCTAGTAGGCACATTGCATATTAAGACGCCTAGTAGGTACATTGCATGTTAAGACGCCTAGTAGGCGCATTGCATGTTAAGGCGCCTAGTAGGCACATTGCATGTTAAGACGCCTAGTAGGCACATTGCATATTAAGACGCCTAATAGGCGCATTGCATGTTAAAACGCCTAGTAGGCACATTGCATATTAAGACGCCTAGTAGGCACATTGCATATTAAGACGCCTAGTAGGCACATTGCATATTAAGACGCCTAGTAGGCGCATTGCATGTTAAAACGCCTAGTAGGCACATTGCATGTTAAGACGTCTAGTAGGCACATTGCATGTTAAGACGTCTAGTAGGCACATTGCATGTTAAGACGCCTAGTAGGCACATTGCATGTTAAGACGTCTAGTAGGCACATTGCATATTAAGACGCCTAGTAGGCGCATTGCATGTTAAAACGCCTAGTAGGCGCATTGCATGTTAAAACGCCTAGTAGGCACATTGCATGTTAAGACGTCTAGTAGGCACATTGCATGTTAAGACACCGAGTAGGCACATTGCATATTAAGACGCCTAGTAGGCACATTGCATATTAAGACGCCTAGTAGGTACATTGCATGTTAAGACGCCTAGTAGGCGCATTGCATGTTAAGGCGCCTAGTAGGCACATTGCATGTTAAGACGCCTAGTAGGCACATTGCATATTAAGACGCCTAATAGGCGCATTGCATGTTAAAACGCCTAGTAGGCACATTGCATATTAAGACGCCTAGTAGGCACATTGCATATTAAGACGCCTAGTAGGCACATTGCATATTAAGACGCCTAGTAGGCGCATTGCATGTTAAAACGCCTAGTAGGCACATTGCATGTTAAGACGCCTAGTAGGCACATTGCATATTAAGACGCCTAGTAGGCGCATTGCATGTTAAAACGCCTAGTGGGCACATTGCATGTTAAGACGCCTAGTAGGCACATTGCATATTAAGACGCCTAGTAGGCACATTGCATGTTAAGGCGCCTAGTAGGCACATTGCATGTTAATGAGTCCAGTAGGCTCACTGCATCTTAAAACGTCAATTAGGCGCATTGCATCTTAAGGCACCCAGTAGGCACATTCCATGTTAATGCGTCTAGTAGGCTCAGTGCATCTTAAAACGTCAAGTAGGCGCATTGCATCTTAAGACGCCTAGTAGGCACACTGCATATTAAGACGCCTAGTAGGCACATTGCATATTAAGACGTCTAGTAGGCACATTGCATATTAAGACGTCTAGTAGGCACATTGCATGTTAAGGCGCCTAGTAGGCGCATTGAATGTTTAGGCGCCTAGTAGGCACATTGCATGTTAAGACGCCTAGTACGCGCATTGCATGTTAAGGCGCCTAGTAGGCACATTGCATGTTAATGCGTCTAGTAGGCTCAGTGCATCTTAAAACGTCAAGTAGGCGCATTGCATCTTAAGACGCCTAGTAGGCACACTGCATATTAAGACGCCTAGTAGGCACATTGCATATTAAGACGTCTAGTAGGCACATTGCATATTGAGACGTCTAGTAGGCACATTGCATGTTAAGGTGCCTAGTAGGCGCATTGCATGTTTAGGCGCCTAGTAGGCACATTGCACGTTAAGACGCCTAGTACGCGCATTGCATGTTAAGGCGCCTAGTAGGCACATTGCATGTTAATGCGTCTAGTAGGCTCAGTGCATCTTAAAACGTCAAGTAGGCGCATTGCATCTTAAGGCGCCTAGTAGGCACATTGCATGTTAAGACGACTAGTAGGCACATTGCATATTAAGACGTCTAGTAGGCACATTGCATGTTAAGGCGCCTAGTACGCGCATTGCATGTTAATACGTCTAGTAGGCACATTGCATATTAAGACGTCTAGTAGGCACATTGCATCTTAAGGCTCCTAGTACGCACACTGCATGTTAATGCGTCAAGTAGGAACAGTGCATCTTAAAACGTCAAGTAGGCGCATTGCGTCTTAAGGCTCCTAGTAATCACATTGCATGTTAATGCGTCTAGTAGGCGCATTGCATCTTAAAACGTCAAGTAGGCACATTGCATATTAAGACGCCTAGTAGGCACATTGCATATTAAGACGCCTAGTAGGCACATTGCATATTAAGACGTCTAGTTAGCACATTGCATGTTAAGGCACCTGGTAGGCACATTGCATGTTAATGCGTCCAGTAGGCTCAGTGCATCTTAAAACGTCAATTAGGCGCATTGCATATTAAGACGTCTAGTAGGAACATTGCATGTTAATGCGTCCAGTAGGCTCACTGCATCTTAAAACGTCAAGTAGGCGCATTGCATATTAAGACATCTAGTAGGCACATTGCATATTAAGACATCTAGTAGGCACATTGCATATTAAGACGTCTAGTAGGCACATTGCATGTTAAGGCGCCTAGTAGGCGCATTGCATGTTTAGGCGCCTAGTAGGCACATTGCATGTTTAGGCGCCTAGTAGGCACATTGCATGTTAAGACGTCTAGTAGGCACATTGCATGTTAAGGCGCCTAGTAGGCGCATTGCATATTAAGACGTCTAGTAGGCACATTGCATGTTAAGACGTCTAGTAGGCACATTGCATGTTAAGGCGCCTAGTAGGCGCATTGCATATTAAGACATCTAGTAGGCACATTGCATATTGAGACGTCTGGTAGGCACATTGCATGTTAAGGCGCCTAGTAGGCGCATTGCATGTTTAGGCGCCTAGTAGGCACATTGCATGTTAAGACGACTAGTAGGCACATTGCATATTAAGACGTCTAGTAGGCACATTGCATGTTAAGACGTCTAGTAGGCACATTGCATCTTAAGGCGCCTAGTACGCACACTGCATGTTAATGCGTCAAGTAGGAACAGTGCATCTTAAAACGTCAAGTAGGCGCATTGCGTCTTAAGGCTCCTAGTAATCACATTGCATGTTAATGCGCCTAGTAGGCGCATTGCATCTTAAAACGTCTAGTAGGCACATTGAATGTTAAGACGCCTAGTAGGCACATTGCATATTAAGACGTCTAGTAGGCACATTGCATATTACGACGTCTAGTAGGCACATTGCATATTAAGACGTCTAGTAGGCACATTGCATGTTAAAACGCCTAGTAGGCACATTGCATGTTAAGACGCCTAGTACGCGCATTGCATGTTAAGGCGCCTAGTAGGCACATTGCATGTTAATGCGTCTAGTAGGCTCAGTGCATCTTAAAACGTCAAGTAGGCGCATTGCATCTTAAGACGCCTAGTAGGCACACTGCATATTAAGACGCCTAGTAGGCACATTGCATATTAAGACGTCTAGTAGGCACATTGCATATTGAGACGTCTAGTAGGCACATTGCATGTTAAGGTGCCTAGTAGGCGCATTGCATGTTTAGGCGCCTAGTAGGCACATTGCATGTTAAGACGCCTAGTACGCGCATTGCATGTTAAGGCGCCTAGTAGGCACATTGCATGTTAATGCGTCTAGTAGGCTCAGTGCATCTTAAAACGTCAAGTAGGCGCATTGCATCTTAAGGCGCCTAGTAGGCACATTGCATGTTAAGACGACTAGTAGGCACATTGCATATTAAGACGTCTAGTAGGCACATTGCATGTTAAGGCGCCTAGTACGCGCATTGCATGTTAATACGTCTAGTAGGCACATTGCATATTAAGACGTCTAGTAGGCACATTGCATCTTAAGGCTCCTAGTACGCACACTGCATGTTAATGCGTCAAGTAGGAACAGTGCATCTTAAAACGTCAAGTAGGCGCATTGCGTCTTAAGGCTCCTAGTAATCACATTGCATGTTAATGCGTCTAGTAGGCGCATTGCATCTTAAAACGTCAAGTAGGCACATTGCATATTAAGACGCCTAGTAGGCACATTGCATATTAAGACGCCTAGTAGGCACATTGCATATTAAGACGTCTAGTTAGCACATTGCATGTTAAGGCGCCTGGTAGGCACATTGCATGTTAATGCGTCCAGTAGGCTCAGTGCATCTTAAAACGTCAATTAGGCGCATTGCATATTAAGACGTCTAGTAGGAACATTGCATGTTAATGCGTCCAGTAGGCTCACTGCATCTTAAAACGTCAAGTAGGCGCATTGCATATTAAGACATCTAGTAGGCACATTGCATATTAAGACATCTAGTAGGCACATTGCATATTAAGACGTCTAGTAGGCACATTGCATGTTAAGGCGC